>JAFEMH010006928.1:0-108325 GCA_022495995.1 Adenophora triphylla var. japonica
GGCCTTGAAAAGCGCCTTCCCGTGTTCCATTGCTCAAAATCGAAGAAATCGGAGAATTTTTGAAGCTTCTAAGGCCAAAAATGGCGATTTTGCGACTTTCTCTCTTTTCCTCTCGTAAAATTCAAAAATTGGATCGAGGGAAGAAGAAGGGCGTTGGCCCTAATTAATACTCCCGATTTTCGTGTCCTCTCCGCGCGGACAGATTGCAAGGGTCAAAATGACCCTTTTGCCCCTTAAAATTTCGTGACTCGCATTCAAATCTCCCCAACTTGACAGAAAGTTAACCAAAGTCAGCCCCTTGTCAAGGAAATTACCCCTAAATAAACGTAAGACCGAGTGACCCGAGAAAGATAACGGATCCCGTATCTTTCATCAAAATTACCCCTAGCCAAACGTAAGACCGAGTGACCCGAGAAAGATAACATCCCGTATCTTTCATCAAAATTACTCCCTAGCCTCAAACGTAAGACCGAGTGACCCGAGAAAGATAACGAGATCCCGTATCTTTCATCAAAATCTTCCCTAGCAAATAAACGTAAGACCGAGTGACCCGAGAAAGATAACGGATCCCAGATCTTCATCAAAATTACCCCCTCAGCTCAAACGTAGACCGAGCGACCCGAGAAAGATAACGAGATCCGTATCTTTCATCAAAATCTTCCCTACAAACGTAAGACTCGAGTGACCCGAGAAAGATAACGAGATCCCGTATCTTTCATCAAAATCTACCCCTAAGCCAAACGTAAGACCGAGTGACCCGAGAAAGATAACGAGATCAAGACCGAGTGACCCGAGAAAGATAACGAGATCCCGTATCTTTCATCAAAATTACCCCGATACCAAACGTAAGACCGAGTGCCCCGAGAAAGATAACGAGATCCCGTATCTTTCATCAAAATTACCCCTAGTCAAACGTAAGACCGAGTGCCCCGAGAAAGATAACGAGATCCCGTATCTTTCATCAAAATCTTCCCCTAGCCAAACGTAAGACCGAGTGCCCCGAGAAAGATAACGGATCCCGTATCTTTCATCAAAATCATCCCCTAGCCAAACGTAAGACCGATTTCCCGCACGAGGTACGTCCGATTTTTCCTCAAAGAAAGGCTAACGAAATCCCCAAAGAAAATTAACGGAATCCCAAAAGCCAACGGAATCTCGAGTAGTACTCGAACTACGAAAGGGCTTCGATTCCCACTAGGGATACGTAGGTAGCCTATCATTAGGTCCAAACCTCGACCAAAACGGTCACCCTATCCTTCTCTAAGCAGTTGCAGACAAAGTCCACCGAAAGGCCATTTCAAATCAAGGTCCGAGGCGCCTAAAACGCCATCATCATCAGGTTCGAGGCACCTAAAACGCCATCATCAAGGTTCGAGGCACCTAAAACGCCATCTTCAAGGTTCGAGGCACCTAAGACGCTATCACTAGAAAGCGATAAATCGCAATCACCCCCAGCAGAGACCGAAAATGGTCATCCCTATCCCCAGCAGAGCGGATAGCCATCAGATCGAAAATGGTCATCTCTTATCCTCAAAGCAGAAGTTTCTTTCCAAAGAAACGACTCGTAGAACTCGCTCATCAGGTTCGAGGCACCTAAAACGCCATCATCTCCAGGGTCAAAGACCCGAACTACGACTAGCTTGATTCCCACTCGGGATACGTAGGAAGCCTATCGCTAGGTTCAGCCACCCGATCACTCGATCATCCTGCCAAATATGGAGCCTTACTCTTATCGACGACCCCGCTTCCTTCGAAAGCGCCGTCGCCGAGGGCTACCGTAAGTGCTCCAATTTGAGCTTGTTAGAATTTTCGTTAGAAAATTAACGAAAGTTATAACATTTCTAACAATTCCTAACAATCCTAACTTTTCTAACAAAGCGAGGGTAAAATGGGCATTGCTATTTAGAGTTAAACCTTCCAAGGAATCTCAAAAAGCAAAAGAATTAAGAAAATCCCGAAACAAAGCAAGTTGAAAAACATTTTCTCGCCGAGATTATTGAATTTTATTCCTGTGTCCAAAGTCAAGCCGCATTTAATGAACAAAGGCACGCCGACCGGACTCCGTCCGCGCGGATAAGTATGTAAAATTCAGAGGGCTATAAATTGAGCCCTCCAAATACAAAAAAAATAAAGAGAAAAAACACATTTTGCACCGAACCTCCGGCGAACATATAGAGAGAAAAACAAAGTGAGAATTCTTCAAGAATTGTCACCTTTTTCTCTCCAATCTTTCCCAACTCATATTCATCCACTCACTCTCATATTAAATCCCTAAACACTCATACACTAAAGCCAAACACTCAAGAACACAAGGAAGATTGGTAAACCCTCCTCCTCCTAACCCTAAATCTCAACCATGCATGCATCTTCAAACTACAAAATGTAGTTCTTTCATCTTCTTTCTCTAGATCTAAGAAGATCACCATGGAAGACCATCTCCATGGATGATCTTCTACAAAGATCAAAATTATTTTTAAGCTTTCTTACTTTCTTGCAAAGAAAAACTCATTTTCAAAACCCTAAAAACCATTTTCAAGCATAAAATCTTGATTTCAAAGGATAAAATTCCCCTTCCCAAGCAAATGAAATGCTTAGTCCTAATGTACCCCAAGGATGGTTTGGTATAGTTGATTCACCACTAAAATGTATAGTGATTACTAACCAAAACCTAGGGAAATGGGGACAAGCATGGATGCAAAACCCCCCTTAAAATCATATTTTCTTTCTTGAGAAGTTGCTGTCCAGTAGCAATTTTCTCAGACCTCAGTCCATGGTCTTAATTTTTGGACACAGATGAACTTGGAATTTGGTGTTGACTACAAAATACTTTTTGTAGCCAACATCCAGAGCTTTCCAGACATATTTTTACCTTATTTTTTGGGTGAGTAAAACTCCTCTTTTCAAATTTTCTTTCAGAGGCTAGTTCATCAGCTTCTGAGAATCCAGATCTCATATCTGAGGTTTCCAGAAGGTTTTGACCCCTCAAATCTTCTCCAAAATGGAAAATTCCGTCGCACAAACTTTATTTAAGGTGTCTAGAACAACTTTCATTCTCTGAGTTTATCCAGATTATGAAGTTTTAAGACCCTTGAATCCCTTTTAAAATCAAAGGTCCACTGCCTTTTTCATTCTGGCAGAAATGGCTCTCAACTTCAAAAGGTCTTTTGAGTACCAAATCTCAATCCAAAAATCTTCCAAAAAATCATGGGATCAGTTTAAAGTCTTAAAAAGATATCCCAATTTTTACTTTTCTGAGTTTCAACTTATTTTGGCCAAAACACACACACACACACACACAAATGATTTTCAGCTTGGAAGACTCGTTTTACGAGGCGCGTCGGGTGCACACTAACGTCCTTCCCGACGCGTAACATGACCTCCGAACCTAAATCTCTGATCTCGGGCTTTTTTCAAAGTTTTGGCCTTCAAAATTAAAATGGCGTGGCGACTCCGTTTTCCGGTTTTATTTGGTTTTTCAAAGAAACGCAAAAATCGAATTTTTCCCGCGAATGGCAACATCATCACACCCACTGATCCAGGAATCAGAGTAGTTTGCGAAAAAGAAGAGCAATCTTTTCCAACCGATTAGGTTAATAAAACATGTTTTAAGTAAACGTGAACAAATAACTGCATGTTGCATGAGCCTAAAGCCCAAACACCTACCCTCCTTCCATTCCTGCACATCCGAACCTTCATGTCCTTTCCCCGCAGCCTCCACACAAAGCTTGGTTTCGGCACCGGTCACCGTTTGATCGCTGGGAAGAGTCAAGCGCGTCATCGCCTTCGCCGTTTGTTCCGACTCCGGTTTCGTAATGTCCGCATCACCCGGTAATGATGGGGATAACGTTGCTCCGTCCTCCAAAATCCTCGCATGTACCCGCATTGGATCCAGCTTGGTAGAACATACGAGACTTCGACATGAGGCTCAAATTGATAACCTTCGGGATTGTCGCAAGTCATGGCTCGACTATCGCCCCAATTCCGATGGCACTTTTACCGCAAAGAAGGAAGAGGGTCCTCCTCCTCTTCTTAATAGTCCCTGATACATCAAGATGCTACCCCAAGATTCCTATAGTTTCCACCGCCGGACTCCCCGCCCGCCGACTTACAGTGGCAACCGGCCCCCAAACAGAAGCCGTGGACGAAAGAGTTCGGTATACCGTCGCTTGTCCCCTCTCAAAGTGATGATCCCACAAATATCGCCTGAGTGATGAAAATCGAGAGACAGCTTGAAGAAATATGGTCGCCCATCAAAGCCCCGGGAAGAACGCTGCAATGTACACAGCTCCGGACGGAAGAGGCCACACGCCACTTCGGGACCTTAACAATATCCCAACCGACCGGGGCTACCCCGAAAGACAAACATGTGCCCGCTCCCCTGACCTCAATATCTCTCATTATCCGGCGGAGTCCAATCACTCGCTACTGCACGAGCCCAGCCAGATCCCCTGACCCGGCCCACTCAAAGTCATTCCAAAGACCGCCAACCCGAGGTCCCAAATCCGCCACCCGCCGTAGAACACATTTGGTGGGATATTTGTGACTGTCCCGATTGCCTTGAAAGTGGACTATCAGACCGGATACACGAGGACCGTCCTCCTAAGAAAAGAAAATTTCCTTCCAAAGAAAAATTGAAGGAGAGATTCGAGGTCGGCGATAACAAATGGGGCTGGGAACGCTCTGGGAGCCATCTCGGGGATTTGATTATTATGTACTCTACTCCGCCCGCCTTCCCCAAAGCAAAAAGGGGTAAAAGAGCATAAAACCCTCGCCAACGACAGCATTGAGACTTTCGGATACCAAAATACCGCAGTAACGTAAGTCCAACCCCTCGGGTCGCCCAAGGTTCGCCTTGTCCAGCCTCCCGAGTATACACCGATGAAGAAAAACCGACGCGGGGCCCGGGCGCTCCCACTCAATCAACATGTTGACTAGAGATGGCAACCGCCACAAAAGGCATCAAAATAACCTGTGGCTTCTAAGAAAGACTCGCCGCAAGAAAAAGGCACGAAGCGACTGTGTTTAATGACTCTCTATCCCGAGACAAGGACCAAATCTATGATCCTCACCTATATGGGAGTATGATCACCTTCGCGATGAAGATTTGCCAAGAGATGTCTCCCAACACAACGAAGCTTTGTACATCACTATTCGGCTCAACACCATGTCACTCCCCGGGGTATTAGTGGACAATGGATCATCGTTGAATGTCCTTCCCCTCAAAGCATGACGAGGGCCCTCCGCATAAATGAAAGACGCGTGATCCCATCTACCCGGACCGTCAAAGCCTACGACGGTTCGTCTCTGCCCCATTCTCGGGACAGGACTCGGAACTCCGGTACGAAACCCAAATGGTGCCCGCAAAGTTCCATGTAATGGATATCCCCTCCGAGTTCACACTCTACTAGTGGCGCCCTTGGTTGCATCACATGAAAGCCATAGCTTCCACTCTTCACCAATGCGTCAAATTCATCAACCTACAGGAGACCTTGAAGTCATAAGGGGTGACAGCTTTCCTCATAGGGAACGAAGCCGAAACAATAGCCAAGAACGCCCACATTCAAACACCGGCTACATCCTTCAAGCGGCAAGTCTCGCCAAGATCCTTTGGAATCCAGCGATGCCAACTATGTCGACACACTCAAGCGAGCGTACTCCGAAGAAGTTCGATTCATCAAATTTAATTGCTATTTCCAACACTTCGAGGCGTACGGAAGGAAACGCCGAACACCGCCATGATACAGCACACAAGTCCCCGGTCCTCAATCACGATTTGTCGCATTCTCGCAAACCCATTCTTGACCTCGCCGGCGAGGAGATTTTCATGATAAAAGTCAAGCAAACACCGACGTACTCGGCTCGAATCTATGAACGTCGTGTGGGACGTCCTCCTTGCCGCACTACCTCGCCGAGCCTTTCCGCTCGAGTATGGGACATGAGATTTTTCTAGCACCACCGAGACGCAATACGCCCTACATCCGGGATTGAGCGGTCGATTGTGACGAAACGGAAATCCCTGTGGATTGAGGAAGATCCCTACATCCACATGCTCGCCTTTCGCACGCCAAACACAATTGATTCTCGTTCGTACAAAGAGATGATAGCAACGATCGAAGAGGGAGCACAGAGACCATGCCTTTCCCGGTTGTGAAGCCACCGACGGCGATGCCGCTAAAGAATTGGGAAACTCTCTCAGGCCCGTCCGCGACCAAAGAGGAAATGATCACCAAGCTTGGATTGGTCCCCGTCCTTTCGTGTCAACCTTTGTAAAGTCCTCCGAGTCTCTCATTGTTGAGTTCGAGTCTCTCGAGTCGTCCGATGGCCTTACGCCCGAAGACTACGAGTCCGTAGCGAACGTTGTATTCCCCTTCGTCTTCAATGAAATGATGAACCTTTCGAGTATCCCTTAATTGCCACTTTAACTAATGATGAATTAACTAATAATCTAAAAACAGCTTAATAACGATTCACTAGATGAAGAGGCGTACACATTAAATGAACAATATATCAAAGAAATCTTTAAGCAAAGTTGTCCGAAAAGAGGAAAATCGAGCCCAAGCCGCCGAAGAAATTTTGACGAGTGTGAATTTGGGAACCGCGGAAGAGCCTAAAGAGACGCAGATTGGTAGTTTCTTCGAAGGGACCGAAAGGGATGCCCTAATCGAGCCGCTAAAAGAATTCGTGGATGTGTTCGCATGGTCCTATAAAGATATGCCCGTGCCTCGATCCTTCCATAGTGGAGCACCGAATACCGCTCGACCCGTAAGTCAAGCCGCAGCGTAAGCTAAGAAGAATTAAGCCCGAATGGTCCTTACAAGTGAAAGAGGAAATAGAAAAGATGCTCAGTAAGGTGGTTCATCGTGGTCATTGAATACCCAACATGGTCCGTCCAACATAGTGACGGTGACCAAGGCCAACGGAAAATCCGATGCCGCGTAGACTTCGTGGATCTCGAACAAAGCCACCCAAAAGACGATTTCACCTCGCCAAACATCGACATTTTGGTAGATTCCACTACCAACCATGAAGTCAAATCCTTCGTCGACGGTTTTGCCTGGCTACAACCAAATCAAAATGGCGTAAGAAGATCAAGCCAAAACAGCCTTTACAACCCCTCGGGCACATATCATCGCCATACCTGGCCATGCCATTCGGACTAAAGAATGCCAGCCACGTACCAAAGGGCGCTACATGCTCTGCTCCATGATATGATCCACAAAGAAATTGAGGTCTATGTGGACGACATGATAATACATTCCAGAGGATCGATGGCCGCACTTTGTTGATTTGAGAAAATTCTTCGGCCGCCTCCGAGACCACAAAGATGAGACCGAATCCACCAAGTGCACTTTCGGTGTAAGACGAGGCAAGGTACTAGGATATATGGTGACAGAACGGGAATCGAAGTAGATCCCCGTAAAATCAAGGCGATAGTTGAAATGAAGCCACCACGGACACCGACGTAAGTGAAATCCTTCATGGGAAGACCGCAATACATAAGCCGCTTTGTAAATCACCGACCTCGATCCGCGAGCCAATCTTCAAGTTGATGAAGAAGAATGCCTACACGTAATGGACCCTGCAATGTCGCCTTGCCTTTGAAGAGATTAAGGCATACCTCAGGAATCCTCCGATTCTCTCGCCCACCACATCGGCAAAGCCACTCTTGCTATATCTAACTGTCACGGATACAAGAATTGGGGCTATGCTAGCTCAAGAGAAGAAAGATTCCAAAGTCGAAACGCCATCTATTTCGTAGCGTAAAGCTCCAAGGAAGCGAACTCAATTACTCGTCATGAGAAGACTTGCGCAGTTTGGTCCGGGTAGTGGGAAAGTTGAAACACTACATGCGCCTCACCCGATACATCTTGTTTCAAAGATAGACCCCATCAAATATCTCGTTCGACAAGCCTTCCATCTCCATGAGATTGGCAAAATGGTCGTTCTTTTGGCCGAATATGACATCACTTATGTTTCAAGGAAATCCGCAAAGGACGCATAATGGCGTAACATCTCGGCCGATTTCCCAAGCTGATGAGTCTCGAGGACTCCGAACCTCAATTTCCCGATGATGGAATCTTCGCCCTAGAAGGAGAAAATCACTGCAACTCTTCTTCGACGGAGCGTCAAACAAAAGGGGGAACGGGATAGGAATGCTTCGGGTCGATCCTACCGACGAACACACCCCCATAGCAAGAAGGCCGAACTTCGAAGTCACCAACAACGCCGCCGAATATGAAGCTTGCATAGTCGGGTTGGAAGCCGCCTTGAAAGAAATATCAAGGAATTGGAGGTGTACGGTGACTCGCCCTCATCATCAATCGTGTCTCTAACTAATGGAAGACCGTGGATCCGGGCTCTGCGTAAGTATCATGCTTACATGGAAGAACTAGTGGCTCAATTCAAAGAAATCGCCTTTCATTACCTCGCCAAGAGACCGAAACAGTTCGCAGATGCTCGCTACACTAAATTTCTCTCTTGTCGAAATACCCGAAGGAAAGTCTCGTTAAACCATTCGTAGTCGGGAGAAGAGAAAACCCCGCCTATTGCTTCGAAATTGAAGCGGAAGCCGAACCGATCAATGATCCCCGGTACACTCGTATTTACCGCACTAAGGATGGCGAGGCCTCTTTCAAAATGAAGATGGGGAATATAAAGAAGGAATCAAAGCAAAAAGTCTCTCACTCAAGCGGCTCGCCTCCCATTATGTTCTTTTGGGAAATATGCTATACAAGAAGCGTTATCAAGGCCCCTCCGCGATGTATCAAAGAAACAAGAGGCTACCGAACTCATGAAAGAAATACATGGTGGTACTGCGCCCTCACATGAATGCTCGAGCTCGATGCAAATCATACCGAGAATGGGGTACTTTTGGATCTCCATGGAAACCGACCGCATCCAAGCTTGTCAAAAGCCGCGACAAATGTCGCCGATACTCAAATCTTAATCACTTGCCTCCTCACGAGTTATACCGCATGACAACCCCTTGGCCTTTCGTCACTTGGGGAATTGATGTCATAGGCAAAATCACACCATCAGCAAGAACGCCACGAGTTCGTCCCCGGTAGCCGTGGATTATTTCACCAAGTGGGTTGAAGCAAAGTCCTACAAAATCCTCAATTCAAAGAAAGTTGCCCTCTTCATCAAAGAAAACATCATGTGCGTATACGGGTTGCCACCGAAATCATCTCGTATAATGGATCCCACTTCGAAGGGGAATGTGAAAAATTGCCGCGGAATTCCGAATAACCCGTCACAAGTCATCTCCTACGTGCCCCAAAACCAACGGAGCCGTCGAGGCAAAGCAAACAAGACTCGAAAATATCATCCGGAAAATGGCCGTCCAAGGCGTAGATTGGCCCGAGAAGTTACACTTGGCACTCGGGGCTACAGTAACACGGGCCGAACGGCAACCAGGGAAACACCTTTTGCCTCACATACGGAATGGAAGCCGTACTCCCAATCGAGCCGGGAAATCCCTCGCTCCGTATACCGCCTGAAAGCCGATCAACGAGGCCGAATGGCTCCGCAGTCGCCATGACGAATTGGCCCTACTAGACGAACGCCGACTGAGGGCCACGGAACACATCCGGGCCTACCAAGGAAGAATGGCTAGAGCCTTCGACAAGAAAGTAAAGCATCGGGAGATCCGACAAGGTGATCTCGTTTTGAAAGAAAAGCCCCCGCTTCAGTATCAACCCCTCGGCAAATGGGAGCCTCGTATGGGTCGGGCCATATGTCGTCCGTAAGATCTTCTCCTGAGGAGCCATGCAACTTGCGTGCACTCGACGGAATCCCTTTGTACACCCAATAATGGTGACAAGCCGCGCAGATACTACGCGTAAAAAAAAAAAAAAAAAAAAAAACAAAAAAAAAAAAAAAAAAAAAAAAAACAGGTTGCACCAAAAAAAAAAAAAAAAAAAAAAAAACAAAAGAAAAGTTCACCAAAGTTGAACTACGAAGACTCCGAGCTCCTCAAAATGAGGGGAACGTAGGCAAATTGGAAACGGTTCTGCCCTAAAACACAAATAAAAGTCATACTTTGGCATCAATACAATTGATCGCACCATGAAAGCGTCTCGAAAACTCTAAAGCAATTCAAATATTCATTACAAGTTAAAAGCTCTTTGATGAGTCTAAGCCCGATTCATTCCTACAACCGACAACCTCGCTAAAGGAAAACTAAGGTACATAATCAAACTAATGTGTCTCGCCATGACAAGAAAGGGATACTCGAAATCTCGTGAGTCACTCCAAGCCACTCCATCGGCCTCTCCCTTTTTCTTCCCCTCCGAGTCTTCTTTCTTCGAACAGGAAAATGTCGGTGTTCCTCCTACCAAGCTCTGCATAGGGACAGGTCTATCAAACCAGCCTCCGTCGTGGCCTTAGTAGCCCTAGCGTCATCCCTCATCTCCCGTAGCCTAGCCGGTAGCATAGGAGCCCTCCTCTCCCCGTCTCTGACGTAAGCCTCATGGGCGCCGGTCACGGCGTCTCCGCTCCCCGTCATGAGGGCTGGCCCTCGCCGGCCCTCCTCCTCTCGTAAATGCCGTGACCTCCGCACCCACAATGGCCTCACGCCGTCTCAAAAATAGCCACCCGAGTCTCTCCTGCATGCCTCTCATACCAATCCAGTACCAAGTGGTCAGAACACCGGTCTCGGACGCTCGAGAATGACCCGAGGAGGAAAGGCATCATACCTCCAAGCTCGGGAAAGAAATGGAAACACCGAGGGATCATCCATAGAAACAGAGCCACCACCCCGGTGGCTATATCATCAAAACCCTCCAAGGGAACCTCGCTCCAAGCCAAACTGTCTCAGACTAAAGCCGGGATATAGAAGCCGGACCGAGAAAAGCCCCGGAAGCATACGACTCACGGGAGACCCATCCCCGAAGCACTCTTTCGAGTCTCCACCCGCCAATGAGGCACCGACCATCTAATATCTTCAGCCCGCGACTCCGCCATCCAACGCGCCCACGAGCCCCGATCATCAAAATCTACATCAACACCCTCTCCCGGCAAAAGTCCAAGGCTCCGATCATATCGAGGTTTCCCGAAGAACCCCAAACGCTCCATCGCCCACATGTGGTCAAGAGAAACGGGCCGCCCCCGCGCATATACCGCCTTCCGGTAGCTAATCTGCCGAGAGCATGAAAAGTCTCCCCGTAATCAAAGGAACGACATCTCTCGCCTGTGCGACAGCCGAACGACGACATCCAAGAAAGATCGATGACAGATCCCAAAGGAATAGACCATGAACAGGGTGTCAAACATACAAAGTGCAAAGGCATCCCAATAGGCATCATCTACCAAACCTAGACCCCTAAATCTGTCGGGAAGACCGGAAATATCGAAATGATCGGGACCGCGGATCATACCTTGCGCTTCCTCCGGGGAAAGATGAAGGAGGACGCACAATCTGTCAGCAAAAGAAGCCCCTCCGGGCAAAGGAACCGCTATCTCTTCCACCTCCGACTCCTCTCCAAGCAAGGCCCGAAATTCTTCGACAGTCGGAACAATCTCGTTGAAGGAAAGGCAAAAGACATGCCTTCTAGTATCCCAAAACGAAGAAGAAGCTCTTAAGAGGTCATAATCCGGAATCAATTCTTTGAGAGATCACAAGCATCGTATCTTGTACCTTTCTTCAAAGAATGATCTTCTCTCATGCATGATCTCCCTACACCACTCCTTGAACTTTTCAAAGAACAACATTTGCCTTTCTTTGGACAATTTTGGAGAATTTTTGGCCATTTCCATGGTTTTTCTCTCTTTCTCCCCGAAAATGGTCAGCTTGATCTGAGGTTGAAGAGGATATTTGAATTTGAAATAAAGCAAGACCGGTCCTGAACCAAAATTAAAGGACAATGTCGATGCGCCTCCCCATCCGCGCTGGATGGGATTGCTTTCCAAAAAAAAATCTCGCAATGTACCAAGCCGCTACACCAAAAGAGGAATATTCCGTCCCGGTTGCTCGAGACCTCGCGCAAAAAAAAACTCCCCAAACCAGTTCGTATACCAAACACCCTTGCAAAAAAAAAACAAGGCTCATGCAACACTGCATTCATACTGCATTGCATTCATAAAATAAAATCCTAAACTATTACATTCAAAAAAAAAGAGTGTGCATAAAAAAAAAAAACAAGCATTCATAAAATAAAATCCTAAATTATTACATCCCAAAAAAAAAATGTGCATAAGCTGTACAAATCTAAATCTCAATCTCAAATCTCAAAAAAAAAAAATCAATCGGAGTCTCCAAAGACCCGACAGTCTCCCCGGCCCCTCTTGCGACTCGGGCCCGCCTCCTCGTGGAGCCCCGAAAATCTCGGGCTCGGAATCGTCCTCGCCTCCGAAAAGAGGCTCATCAGGGACCAACCGGCACGCTCCGATAGGGCAAGCCGAGATCTCGCGAAAAAGTCGTATCCGAAGGTGAAGGCGGACTCCCCGCACGTACGAAGACGACCCGCCATGATGCCATACGTGTCCCCGCCCGTGCGGATCCCCGAGAATGACGTGATCCGAAGCGCACCGCGCTGGGATCAAGGAGAGGAGACAGAGGAGTCTCTCAAGAAGTCTCCGAGCGAATAGGGAAGCCTCGTCTCGACAGAGCCGCCGTGGTCGCCTCGCTCTAGCCCGAGGAGCCTCCGCAAGCGACCATCCTCCCGATGAATCTCTTGCTCCCGATCACTTGCTTCGTCGCCTTCTCGACGACCACCTCCGAAACCGCACAAAAGCAAAAGCGTCAAAAAAAGAGGTGATGCTAAAGATGATGAAACAAAAGAAAGAAGCGTAAAAGCCATACTCTTCATACTCCTGACGAGGCCGGAAAGCTCGTGGAAGTCGCCGCCGAGGGATCTCGCACCCTCAATCGACCCCATCCCGGGATATAGGAAAAATCCGTCCGAGGGTACCGCGGATCCCAAGCCCCTCCCTATCCAAAACCCGAGGCATCCTCAGCCTCCTCAAGACGAATGTCGCATACGGCTCAATCGCCACGAATCCGAGAAGTGCCGGGCCGGCTCGGTAATCATCCCAGTCACTGACCGATCGCTCGGGTGCATCATATCTGGCGGGAGGCTCCACCGGTGTCCTCAAAGGCGAGTTCACGCCATGCCGACGCGTCACCCTCTCTCCCGCATAATATGCATCGCAGGTCAGACCCCTCAAAATCCTCCGCCGCACCGTCCCGCATCTCGCCTCTTCACCGCGCTACCTCAAAGCGATCCTGTGGGAAGAATATCATCCCCTCATCCGTCTCGGCCTCCGTCAAAGGAAGGCAATCCGCGCACTCTGAGAGTCGTACGCCCTCGGAGCTTATCTTCTCCCGGCATGCTTGGACCAAGACTCCATGGCCTGATACGCCCCGACGTACTCCGCCGCCGTCGCCACACCGTGACGTGAAAAAACTCCAACGCCCATACTGCGAAAGGTAAAAATCCAATCAATCCAAAGGCAAAAGAAAAGTGCGTGCTCAAAAAAAAAAAAGAGGGAAAGCAAAAAGAGAGCTTATACCTCCGGTGGCAAACTCAAAGCAAAGACAAGGAGCTCACAGCCTCTTCCGCTGTACCTATCAAGAGCAAAATAAAGCTCGCCACCCGGCCTCTCCCCACGAGACATCTCCGCCGTCTCCATGTCCTCCAAGGACCTCAACAAGGCAAAGACCGCCGTCCTCAAAGATGTCCAAAGAGCGTGCTCGAGAAAGCAAACCACAAGAAGGCCCCGGCAACTGATCGGCGCCATCCTCTCCTCCCCACCTCTCATAGCTCACAATGGTTCTCCACGATCTTGCCGTAGACCACGGCATACTCCATCCCCATCCCCTTTTTCGGGAATAGGAAAATCCTGCAAGAGCTCGCAGACGCATCGCTGTAGCCATCCCGCCACTCAATGCCGCGTCCATTAAAGGACAGCCCGTGATCGCAGCGTAATCGGAGGGCGTAACCGTAGCCTCGCCTCGCCCAAGAAGTGGAAGGTGTGGGTCGCGTCCCACCGTGCCGCGCCGCAGCAAACATCAAGCTTCCTGCTTCTTAGGGAACTTGACCACCCTCTCAAGCACTCGACGAACTCCCAGAGCCCCGTCTCGACAACAATCTGTCTCGGACTCGGCAAAGCTCCTCGGCCCGCATCCGAAAGCCGGTCCCACAAGTCAATCACGGACTCCACCGATCCTCGAGTCTTCATTTTGTTCAGCTGCTCCGTCACAAAGCGGTTTCCGCCCTGCAAAAAAAAAAGGAGGAGAAAATGTCAAAAAGATTGCATTTGCATTTACATTAAAAAAAAAAAGAGAGAGAAATTTCGACAGCATAACAGCATACAATGAGCATAGCCCTATTTTTCACGCATAAAAGAAAGCGGCTTTTCAAAGAAGTCCCAATGCATTCATCAAAAAAAAAAATAATAAAAAATGCATTCCTACGGAAGTAAAAACTCCGTCCCATTTTCATAAAATAACATGCATCATCTCAAAAAAAAAAAAATTTTGCATACATGCATATCATCCATCTTACATGCAACGGGAGGAAAAATCCGTCCCACTTTTCAAAAAATATATATCCTAAACATACATACATCCCATATTGGCAAAATGCCCATTCTTTCCAAACAAAATGCATGCATTGCATCATCATTCATCAATATCAAAATTCAATTTCAAAAAAAAATCATCATCATCATCAACATGCAATATTCAATTTCAAAAAAAAAAAATCACAATTTTTCGAATTTTCACATGTAATTTTCGAATTGAAAAAAAAAATGTGGCAAAAATGCCAATTCTTTTTCCCAAGCAAAATGCACATTTTGGGATACTCATATACTCATTACAACATGCAAAGCATCAAAATCAAGATTCAAAGCCAAGAACATCAATCATTCGAATTTTCAAAAAAAAAATTCAAAAATCACCCAAAATTCAATTTTCAAACAAGAAATCAACAAAGGGATCAAAGGGTTTCAAAGTATACCGTTCGGGGATTCGAATCCGAAGCCCAATGTTGCCAAGCATCGGGGTAATGCTCCTCCGCAACCGATTGCGAAAGATTGTAATGCCTCCTCATCCGGACGAGCTCCAATCGTCTCTCCGCCACCGGGCCACGTCCTTGGCCTTGAAAAGCGCCTTCCCCGTGTTCCATTGCTTGAAAATCGAAGAAAAACGGAAGATTTTTGAAGCTTTTTGAGCAACAATGGCGGTTCTCCTCGGCCTCTCTCTCTCTGCTCTCGACAATTTCAAAACTGAATGGGGAAGAAGAAAAGGGCGTTGGCCCTAATTAATACTCCTGGTTTTCAAACCCTATCCGCGCGGATAGGATTGCAAGGGTCAAAATGACCCTTTTGCCCCTTAAAATTCCAGGACTCTGCAATTCAGTCCCCAACTTGATAGAGTTAACCCAAAGTTAACCAAAGTCAGCCCCTTGTCAAGAAAATCATCCTTCCCGGCAGTAAAACGTAAGACCGAGTGTCCCGAGAAAGATAACGGATCCCGTATCTTTCATCAAAATCATCTCCCGGCAGTAAAACGTAAGACCGAGTGCCCCGAGAAAGATAACGAGATCTCGTATCTTTCATCAAAATCATCAAACGGCAGTAAAACGTAAGTCCGATCTCCCCGAAAAAGATAACGGAATCCCGTATCTTTCATCAAAATTACCCACGGCAGTCAAACGTAAGTCCGATCTCCCCGAGAAAGATAACGGAATCCCGTATCTTTCATCAAAATCATCCCCCGGCAGTCAAACGTAAGACCGATTTCCCCGAGAAAGATAACGAGATCTCGTATCTTTCATCAAAATCATCCCCCGGCAGTCAAACGTAAGACCGATTTCCCCGAGAAAGATAACGAGATCCCGTATCTTTCATCAAAATCATCCTCCGGCAGTAAAACGTAAGACCGAGTGCCCCGAGAAAGATAACGGATCCCGTATCTTTCATCAAAATCTTCCTTCCCGGCAGTAAAACGTAAGCCCGAGTGTCCCGAGAAAGATAACGGATCCCGTATCTTTCATCAAAATCATCTCCCAAGCAATAAACGTAAAGCACCGGAAGTGCCCGAGAAAGATAACGGATCCCGTATCTTTCATCAAAATCATCCGGCGGTAAACGTAAGACCGAGTGCCCCGAGAAAGATAACGAGATCTCGTATCTTTCATCAAAATCATCAAACTATGCCAAACGTAAGTCCGATCTCCCCGAGAAAGATAACGGATCCCGTATCTTTCATCAAAATCTTCCCCGGCAGTCAAACGTAAGACCGATTTCCCCGAGAAAGATAACGAGATCCCGTATCTTTCATCAAAATCATCCCCGGCAGTCAAACGTAAGACCGATTTCCCCGAGAAAGATAACGAGATCCCGTATCTTTCATCAAAATCATCTTCCCCGGCAGTCAAACGTAAGATCGATTTCCCCGAGAAAGATAACGAGATCCCGTATCTTTCATCAAAATCATCCGCAGCCAAACGTAAGACCGATTTCCTGCATGAATACGTCTGATTTTCCCAGAAAGGCTAACAAAATCCCCAAAGAAAGTTAACGGAATCCCAAAAGCCAACGGAATCTCGAGTAGTACTCGAACTACGAAAGGGCTTGATTCCCACTAGGGATACGTAGGTAGCCTATCATTAGGTCCAGCCCCTCGACCAAAACGGTCACCCTCTCCTTCGGCAGCAGACGAAGTCCACCGAAAGGCCATTTCAAATTAAGGTCCGAGGCGCCTAAAAAGCCATCATCATCAAGGTTCGAGGCACCTAAAACGCCATCTCCAAGGTCCGAGGCACCTAAAAAGCCATCATCATCAAGGTTCGAGGCACCTAAAACGCCATCTCCAAGGTTCGAGGCACCTAAAACGCCATCTCCAAGGTTTGAGGCACCTAAGACGCTATCACTAGGAAAGCGATAAATCGCAATCATCCCCAGCAGAGACCGAAAATGGTCATCCCTATCCCCAGCAGAGCGGATACCCATCAGACCGAAAATGGTCATCTCTTATCCCCAGCAGAGTTTCTTTCCAGCAAACGACTGTAGAACTCGCTCATCAGGTTCGAGGCACCTAAAACGCCATCATCTCCAGGGTCAAAGACCCGAACTACGGCCGGCTTGATTCCCATTCGGGATACGTAGGTAGCCTATCGCTAGGTTCAGCCACCCGATCACTCGATCATCCCGCCAAATATGGAGCCTTACTCTTATCGACGACCCCGCTTCCTTCGAAAGCGCCGTCGCCGAGGGGCTACTGTAAGTGCTCCAATTTGAGCTTGTTAGAATTTTCGTTAGAAAATTAACGAAAGTTATAACATTTCTAACAATTCCTAACAATCCTAACTTTTCTAACAAAGTGAGGGTAAAATGGGCATTGTTATTTAAGGTTAAACCTTAAAAAGAATCTTAAAAAAGAAAAACAAAAGAATAAAACCACAAATAGAAATGCTGGAAACATAATGGCCGGTCAATTTGAATTTTGAAAAAGATTATTCCTTGTGTCCAAAGCCTGAAGCAGCAATTAATGAACAGTGCACGCGACTGGATCCATCCGCGCGGACATGTTTGTATTTTCAGGAGGGCTATAAATTGAGCCCTCCAGTCACAAAAATGAAGAAGAAAAAACACATTTTGCACCGAACCTCTGGCGAAATATAGAGAGAAAACAGTGAGAATTCTTCAAGAATTGTCACCTTTTTCTCTCCAATCTTTCCCAACTCATACTCATCCACTCACTCTCATATTAAAGCCCTAAACACTCATACACTCAAGCCAAACACTCAAGAACACAAGGAAGATTGGTAAACCCTCCTCCTCCTAACCCTAAATCTCAACCATGCATGCATCTTCAAACTACAAAATGTAGTTCTTTCATCTTCTTGCTCTAGATCTAAGAAGATCACCATGGAAGACCATCTCCATGGATGATCTTCTACAAAGATCAAAATCATTTTCAAGTTTTCTTACTTTCTTGCAAAGAAAACTCATTTTCAAAACCCTAAAAACCATTTTCAAGCATAAAATCTTGATTTCAAAGGATAAAAATCCCCTTCCCAAGCAAATGAAATGCTTAGTCCTAATGTACCCCAAGGATGGTTTGGTATAGTTGATTCACCACTAAAATGTCTAGTGATCACTAACCAAAACCTAGGGAAATGGGGACAAGCATGGATGCAAAACCCCCCTTAAAATCATATTTTCTTTCTTGAGAAGTTGCTGTCCAGTAGCAATTTTCTCAGACCTCAGTCCATGGTCTTAATTTTTGGACACAGATGAACTTGGAATTTGGTGTTGACTACAAAACACTTTTTGTAGCCAATATCCAGAGCTTTCCAGACATATTTTTACTTTATTTTTTGGGTGAGTAAAACTCCTCTTTTCAAATTTTCTTTCAGAGGCTAGTTCATCAGCTTCTGGGAATCCAGATCTCATATCTGAGGTTTCCAGAAGGTTTTGACCCCTCAAATCTTCTCCAAAATGGAAAATTCCTTCGCACAAACCTTATTTAAGGTGTCTAGAACAACTTTCATTCTCTGAGTTTATCCAGATTATGAAGTTTTAAGACCCTTGAATCCATTTCAAAATCAAAGGTCCACTGCCTTTTTCATTCTGGCAGAAATGGCTCTCAACTTCAAAAGGTCTTTTGAGTACCAAATCTCAATCCAAAAATCTTCCAAAAAATCATGGGATCAGTTTAAAGTCTTAAAAAGATATCCCAATTTTTACTTTTCTGAGTTTCAAAGTATTTTGGCCAAAACACACACACACACACACAAATGATTTTCAGCTTGGAAGACTCGTTTTACGAGGCGCGTCGGGTGCACACTAACGTCCTTCCCGACGCGTAACATGACCTCCGAACCTAAATCTCTGATCTCGAGCTTTTTTCAAAGTTTTGGCCCTCAAAATTAAAATGGCGTGGCGACTCCGTTTTCGTTGATTTTTTTCAAACAAAAATGGGAAAATTTTCGGATACACATCATCACACTCTCCTCCACCTAATACCACCTCTTTACCCCTGCAGCGACGGCAAGTTGGGTTCGTGGGTCTCGTTTGGTGCGCATTCCCGAAGCAGTCACAGTTTCTGAGATGTCTGGTGCAGAGAATATGTCGCCCGCCCAGTCTGGAGGTTCATCTGCCATAGGTCAGCCGGGTTCGAATGACTTTTCGATGGAAGAAATGAGGGTTGCCCTTGAAGCCGCCTTGGCTCGTGAGCGTGAAGCTCAATTGATTACCCAAGCTGCTAAGGCTAGAGAGGATGAAGTGCATGCTAGATTTGTCGAAGCAATGCGTGTCTGGGGTATTGCCGTGATTCGTCGTGCAGATGGGTCTTATGAAGAGATTACCGAGGTTAACGACACTAATCTAGGAGCCGGGAATGTTTCTCTCCCTTTTCATCCTACCTATGGGGCTACATCTCTTCCTGTTTCTCAAATGTATGGGATGAATGTGAATGCACAAAGCAACACTCCTTCCCCAATGTCTCAGCCTCAGGTTCAGGGTGCGCAGTTCAATTATGCTCAGAATCAGGGGCTGTCGGTGAACTCTCAAGTTTGTTTTGGTGGACCACAGCCGAGCTTCTTCGATTTGACATCTTCCCCTATGCCTAATGCCTCTATGCCTCCAAATCAGTATGGATTGCAGTTTCCAGGTGTTTATCAGCCTCAGTTTTAGCCAAACTCTCAGGGTTTTTGGATCCCGAGCTCTCAGCAGCAAGGAAGCTTCCAGTATGGTCAGTTCCAAGGTCCTCAAGGCCCTCAGTATCATTTCTCTGGCAGTCAGTTTAATCGTGAAGGATTTCTCCAAGCTCCTTTTGATCAGTTTCAGGGTGGATTCTCTCAACCTATGATAAGTGCGTATTTTGGTCCTGGTTCAGTTCAGTATCCGGGGGTAGTTCCGTATGTGACAGCTAGTACTTCATCTCAAGGTCCTTTGGTCCGGAATGCTCAGTTTCCAAGTTCAGTTGGCTTGATTGATCGTGGTTTGAATGTACCAAGTACTTTTGGTTTGGCATCAACGGCTTTGCCAACAACACATGCTTTCGAGAATCCTCTCTTCCAGCTGGTCAGCTCTGTGTCTTCTTCGACTGTGTCGCCTACTATTCCCCAACTTCCCGGGATGACCCCAGAAGTTGCCATGTTGTTGAAACTGATGCAGCAGCAAATCTACAAGCTGACTGTAGGATCGAGTGGGCTTAAGGTGGTTGATCCAGGACAAGTAAAACCCCTCCCTCACAAGTTCAAAATGCCTA
Source organism: Adenophora triphylla var. japonica (assembly GCA_022495995.1). Lineage (NCBI taxonomy): Eukaryota > Viridiplantae > Streptophyta > Magnoliopsida > Asterales > Campanulaceae > Adenophora > Adenophora triphylla. The sequence goes on from JAFEMH010006928.1 coordinate 20,225, forward strand.
AGATGGAGTTTGACGGGACGGCATGCCCGAAAACTCATGTTGACACATATGTGATGACTATGGGGGCGATGGGTTGTACTCCCGAGTTTATGGCTCAGCACTTTCATCTAACGCTCAAGGGTCCTGCCTTGACATGGTTTTTATCTCTTAAGTCAGAAGCTCGTTCTACCTGGAACCAGATCACTGAGGCCTTTCTTGAAAAGTATCGTGGGAACCTCGAGTGGCGCACAACCCGGGATGATCTGGTTGGCACAATTCAGAAACAGGATGAATCAATCACCGAGTTTTACAAGCGTTGAAATGCTAAGCTTAATGAGCTCTCCGAGCCAATCCCCTTGCAGGACCAGAAGGACATCTTTTTGTCATGTGTGAAGCCAATTCTTCGTGAAGCTATCGGAAGTGGTTGGTACCCCGATTTGAGAGAAATGGTAGGAATGGGAGCCCGCAGTGAAAATAGACTCTTTAACACTGCCTCGAACACCAATGCTGGTAATGGTGGTGGTTATCGCTACAGGTCAGCAAATCCAACTTCCATGGCCCCTAAAGGGAAAGATTTAGCCAAGGACAACAGCGTCAACAACCTTCAAAGGGGAAGCACTGGTCAAAGCAGTGGGAAGTTTCAGCCTCGTCAGCCAAAGAAGTATGATGATCTTGGCATGACTACTGAGGAGGCATTTAATGGTTTGGTAAAGACTGGGATGATCAAGCCTCTTGATAATTACAACCCTGTGAAGCCCAATCCCAATCTGGACGCAAGCAAATACTGCCAGTACCATCAGTACCCTGGTCATGTTACCAACGACTGCGTCCCTTTGAAGCTGCTCATCCAGAGACTTATTGATGAGGGAAAGATTGAGAAGGCTTCTCGCCCCAATGTGGTTACCAATCCTCTTCCGTGATCTCCACCAGAATCCAGGGCCCTCCCATCCTTTGTTAATGCAGTCAATCAGTCTTTGTAGGTTCTAGATTGTCTGTTTGTTTCTTTAATGAATGTCCTTTATTGGACAAGAGTCTGTTAAGTCCACGTTGGACTAGTCTTTTTCTTGCAATAATAAAAATCTTTGGTTCTCTTCTTGCTAGACTCGAGGCATCACTTGCACACCACATTACACTCGATTGAAATGGTCTTATTCCAAATGATCACTTGTGCTGCTCACCGACTAATGCTTTGAAATGACTAATGTTTAAATTGATCGGAGTGAGAAAATTGACTGATATCGTTCTCTAATTGGGGCTTGCCAACTCCCCATCTTGCATCTCATATGCTCACATATCTTTCATCGTCCTCATCGTCTCGTTGCTCGAAGAATTTGCATTAATCTGTCTCAGTTAAGCTTAAGCAAGCAATGAAGACTTAATCTCGTTTGGGTCATCCGGTAGGGATTGCGGTTGAAGCCTTTCACCCTAGGGAAGCCATTACCTCACCCTCACCAAATAATATCCTTTCATTTCAAGATCGGCATGTTTTGAAACCCTGTTTAGCCATCATCTATGCTCCTTGCTGAGAGAAATCCAAGCAATGCCAAGAAGTTAGCTTCGAGAAGCGGCGATGCACAAAATACTCAAGCCATAAAGGAAGGACAAATATAATCCTCAGTTCCTCAGAAGCCTTCCAAATTCTCAAAAGAAGGATCTTAAATCCTCACAATTTCAGACATATTCCTCAGTTCCTCAGGAAGCCTTCCAATTTATCAAAAGAAGGATGTTAAATCCTCACTATCCAGCAAGAATCCTCAAAAGGCTTTCCAAAAGAAGGATGTTAAATCCTCACAATTCAACAAAAGTCTTTGACTTCTCAAGAGGCCCTCCAATGTTCAAAAGGAGCCCGAATTCTCGAAAGTTCGCAAAAGTTCTCGATAGCTTTGATCTTCTCTCGTCAGCAATCCACCAACCAATCCCAAACCATCCTCTCGATTTTAGAGGATATTCCCATTACCATTACCCTCGCCTTTGGCCAAAGTCAGAAATTGACCTCTCATTCTTAGAGGCAATCAATCTTCCTCGTTGTAGATTTCCCAAACACGTCCCTACAAGCCAACCTCTCATCTTTAGAGGCCCAGTCAGTAAAAGGCCCAGCCGACCTCTCATTTTAAGAGGTCATGATGCAATCAATTTTCCAAATTACCCGATGGCCGATCGAAGCCTTGAAGCCCAGCTACAGTTCCTACCGGATAGTAATTTCATTCTAATATCTTCGAGATCTAAATCAGATTAATGCTTCGTTGCTTGCTTAAATTGGAATCTAATCCATCTTGGTTCAAAATCATCAATCTAATATTGTGCAAATTCAATCCATTCATTTGGCACTTCATGTGAGCATATTTCATTTCTTTTCCGCAAACACTTCCCGTGAATGCCTCACTGGGGCTTCGCAGCGGTGTCTCTCATTGGCACTCTAAGGAGACATGTTCCTCAATGCTTCGATTCTCAGAAAATCCTCAAAGGTCCTCAAAATCTCAAAATTTCATATTCATTCTCTTCTCAATCGGGATAAGCCCGAACTACGGCGACCTGAGCTCCTCCTATGGAGGGGAACGTAGGCAACCATAACTGATCCGGTCGAAGTCACAAACACATCTCAGAAAATCCGGTCTCATCAAGGGCCGTCCATATACACACATCCTTTTTGATCTCGATATCAGTCGGTTTTCTCCTCTGGATTGATCAAAATATTTGTTCATGTCAACTTTGGTGGTTGAATAACCCGAACATCAATAAAGGGTTTTTAGCAGCCTTGTGATCATCACGAATAAGACAAGTTTTCGAGTGTCTCGACAAGTCTTCTTTTCTACATTCTAGGAATAATAGAGCCAAACACTGTCTTTCTGTCAACAGGGGCTTCCATACACTTTTCCACACCTTGTCGTGCTTATACTCTCTCAAAAGAGTCGAACCTAAAGCGAGTGTGTCATACACAAAATTGGGATTCATTTACCACTTTTCGAAAGATGTGCCCCTGCACGTATATACTTCCGAGTCTATGACTGATTGACTAAGGTCTGAAAATATGGGTGCTTCCTTGGCCGCATGATGATTCTGCCTGTAATGGGACTACATTGGATCTCTTCAAGCTGGGGCTTTGCTATGCTATCCTCTCAAGCTCTCTTTACCAGATTCCCTCTGGGTTTGCTTTGCATTATCAACTAGGGCTTTGCCTAGTCATCTCTTCAAAGCTAGGGCTTTCTCTGCATTTTCTCTGCTGCTTGCTTCCTCAGGCGCGCGACACACCTTGTCCTTATCAGCAATAATCAACCTGCTGCCATCTGTACTCTCAGAGTACACCCCGACTTGCCTAGCTGCGCCATATCGTCCATCCTTCATGGGAGAGGGTTCGACCCATACATCATATACACAGTCATTCCGTCATAAATCCATCATAGCATAATGGCTACATACATATCCGCTTGTCAAGCCTTGCAAAATCCTCCTCCATTTTCATCCCCAGCCAAGATGGACTCATGCAATGAATTTAACAATGCTTGGAGCTAGTAATAACTAATTTCAATAAAATGCAAAGTGCCTAGTAGTGTTGTGTTTTTCCCCTCACAGGGTACAATAATCAAGTGATCATAATCTGATCATGGGGATTGCTCCTCAAATCACAACCTGGACAAAGATTTCAAATCCTGCAGGTGGCATATTCTGCCTTTATCATCTTCATAGGTCTCGTCATCTTCTGATTCATCAGCATCGTCTAAAAGAGCCCTAGTTGCCTCAGTCTCCAAGCAATGCTCGTCAAGCTCATCAGCCTCGTTGTCAAATCATCATCAAAGGCCCGTCTCGCAATGGCAAATGTTCATCGAAGGCCCGTCTTGCAACAATGGAAAATGATAATCAAAGTCCGTCTTGCAATGGAAAATCGGCAAAGTCCGTCTTGCAACGGTAAATTGTCAACAATGTCAGTCTCGCAACCTCAAATCATCAGCAGGGTCCGGCTTGCAACGGTAAATCAAAGATCAAGGGTCCGTCTTGCAACGGTAAATTGTCAACAACAAAGTTCGTGTTCTACCCGACAAGTGCTTCCAAAGCCAGCCAATCACTTCAATTGATCTTCGTGTGAACAACCCTTGCAGGTAAGCACAGCACAGGTATGAAAGTATATCTCATTTCAACTGAAAATCATCTTGTCTTATGTTTGCTTTCTCGTAAAAGTCATTTCAAGTCTTGGAGTTCATCTCGCGGTACTTTTGAGTTAATCTCGATCCTCTTAAGGCTTGTTCCTAATGTCTTTTTAGGCTTGTTCCTATATCTTTTTAGGCTTGTTCCTATACCTTTTAGGCTTGTTCCTATGCCTCGTTAGGCTTGTTCCTATACCTCGTCAGGCTTGTTCCTATACCTTTTAGGCTTGTTCCTATACCTTTTTAGGCTTGTTCCTATACCTCTTAAGGCTTGTTCCTATGTCTCTCAAGGCTTGTTCCTATACCTCTTTTGGCTTGTTCCTATATCTCGTTACGCTTGTTCCTATACCTCCTCAGGCTCGTTCCAATATTTTCGAACTACGACCTGGCTTGATTCCCTTTTAGGGATACGTATGAATCCTTTCTCAAAAGGTCCAGCCATCCGATCTCATCAATCATTTTCCTTCATTGGGCATATCCCCAGCATATCCAGTCATTCGACCATTCTGGTCCATCTTTCCCATCTTTCGCTTGTCCGGATTGGGATCCTTATTATCGACAACCTCACTTCTTCCATAAGTGACGTTGTCGAGGGGCTCTGTGAGTACCCCAATCCAAATCGCGACCCAATAAAAGTGCCTTTTACTCAATAAAAGTGCGCTTGGGAGCATTTTGGTAAATCTCCGGTTCATTCCGAGACTTCCGAGAGCTTTTATAAGTTTCTCACAAAGGAAGGACCCAGAAAGAATTATTCTGGTTGGACCTGTTGGGAATTACTCGAGGAATGGTCCAGATTTCGACACCTGGCAGGGTTCTAGAAGGAAGGCGGTTATCCTAGTTGTGTCCCGCGACATAATAAACCAATTCCAAAAGCTTTGTTAAATAAGGATATTTGCTCATTTGCAAAAGGGGGCACACACTGAGACATACACTCTCTCTCTCTCTAACCTCTCTCTAAACACAAAGAGAGCTCGTTCTCTCTCTAATCGACATCCATGGCAGCCTCACCACCTTCCTCCTCTTCCCTCAATCTCCATCGCCCTAAACCCTTGTTCGATCCCCCTCAATCTCCATCGCCATCCCTCTCTACCCAAACGGCGACAACCCTGCTCTCTATCAATCGCCAACAACCCAATCCCCAAACCAATCGTCTCCCTCACACTCCTCCTCTCCGGCCAAAATCAATCGACCCATTGCCCTTTCTTCTCCCTACCAGAAACCAGTTCGCCGGCAACCAATCCCTCTCCCTCCAATTACAACCGCTTCCACACCGTCCTCTCTCTAAACCAATCACCGGCAACCTTCAACACCGAGCCCCCTGCATAGGGCATAGTATGTCCCGCGACACATCGGGCCAAGTGTGTCCTGTGTCACGCGACATACTAAGTCACACTGCAGATGGTCTGTTTTCATTTGTAATTCGTTTGCCTAGTTGTAATCAGGACGTGGCCCCCCGCACCAAGTGGTTCACAAGTTGTATACCTTGTTGTTTATCAATAAAGCATTAAAATGCATTTTTATACATATTTTGTCTCACACATTTGCACACACTTATGAATGTTTTGGATGTTGAGCAATAGAAAGACTCGTCTACGGACGAGGCGTGTTGGGTGAACTCTCGATTCTTCCCAACACGTAACCTGACCCCCGAACCCATTTTCTCAATAAAAGGTTTTCAATGTTTCCTTAAAAACGGCGTGGCGACTCCTTATTTTTTTTTCGGCGAGCGTTCATTCAATAACACAACACAAATAAGCACCGTTAAGGTCAAAGTTGGATGTTACTCCAACTCAGGCCCTCGGGTGTGAGAGTAAGAATACTGAGTAAAATAAGGCTTGGAATACCTTGGAGTGTGTGTTAGTGTTTAGGATTTAGAATAATATGGCTTACTCAATATATTTGGAACTTACCTTGCCCAAGGGGACAAAGGTCTTCTATTTATAGGCAATGGAGAGGTGCTTGTTGATGTAAGCAATGAGATCAGCCCTAGGGGGCACTTTGGTATTTGACCACCTACACGTGTCCGCAGCTAATTGGTCCTGTCAGGGAGGGAACATTTGACTCGAGGGACATGACTGAAAGGGACATGAGCCGTGTATATGGCTTCAGCGCATTAAATGAAATAGTAGACGCTGTTCGAGCCGCATTGAATGCGTGATGGGGGAGCCGGCAACATGCATGTCAGAGCCAGTAAGCTAACGTGCTCAGTAAGGCTTGACATTAATCGGGAGTCTGGTGATATAACCGGGAGTCAGGTACGAGCCCGCGGTCAACATCTTGGGCGCGGTCAAAGGTATTTGGCGCGGGCACGGATGGAGCGGTCATACCTCCTGCGGGCACGGATCCAGCGGTCATGCCACCTGCGGGCGCGGATCCCGCGATCATAGATCGTGCGGGCACAAATGTAGCGGTCAGGATAACTTCGGTCTTTGAGATGGATGATGCGGGGAGGAACGCGGTCTTGACTTCAAGGGCCTATTTGCCCGCGGTCTTTATCCCAGCGGTCTAGAAAATGCCACATCATCGATTCCTTAGATCAGATCGAGCGTGAGCCCGATCCAACAGGTACGGGCTCATCAGCTCCCAAACGGGCTCATCAGCTCCCAAAATAACGATAATATACCTCAAATCAAAATGAACTATCGATCCAAATGTGGATTCTTTTGTATGGAGTATTTGTTTACTTTTGCTTTCAGTTGTACTTAGTGGTTGTCAGTATTGTACACTACAATTGCCCCTTTGGGATGTCCAAAATTGCTTCCCGCCCTACAACAGTTTAATTTTAATTAAACAAACACTTATCCAATTAGATTGGACACGTACGACTTTGTTCATTGAGAAAGGGACATCATTTTCTTGTTGTTGATGTTACAATGTTTATTTAATTGACGCACCAACTAAGTTAGGGTTGGTGTAACAGTCTAAATTAATGTCCACCTATTTTTATTTTTTAAAATGCATTCATAACTAACTAGCTGATAAACATTTACACGTACCTATATACTCCCTCCGTCTCAAAATATTTGTCTCATTTGATTTTTTTTTAAACTTTGACCATAAATATATGATAATTTAATTATGTTCATAAAATTTTAAAAATTCCTATTGATTCACCATTAATAATATTATCAATAACAACTTTTAGAATTTCATGAACATGATTAATCTCTCATAAATTTGTGATCAAAGTTCAACAAAAAAATCAAATGGAACAAACATTTTGGAACGGAAGGAGTATATAAATGAGTCTAGGTACCTCAAGTAGACCTGTTAACATTTCCTAATAAATTTCTAGTTAACAAAATTTTGTTATTAAGCATTTATTTTTAATAAATCACTCCTTCCTCACATAAAAATATCAATTTAAATTATTGTGTGTTGTAAAAAAATAAAGAAAATGTATAAATTGTAATTCAATAAGTAAATACTATCAATATCAATAAATCAATAAGGATAACCTTATTTATTATTAATATTTTAATATTTGTTTTCAATTCTCTTTGTACACTTAACCACAATCAACCTCCACATAGTTATTTAATTTTTGTCCTATAAATATATTCCATTTTTTATTATTTTAATTGAACTTTGATCAATAATTTTATGTTAAATTATTATTCAAATAAAATTCTAAAACTTATCATTATTATTATTAAGGTAATAAAAGTACTACAAATAACAATATTTTCATTGTCATTAAGATAAACAAACATAAGTTTTTTAGTTAAAGTTTCATTAAGTAAAACAAATGAGACTATCTTTATGAGACTATATTAATAAATTTATTAAACCTAGATATTAAGAAATTAAATAAAGAAAACTTTAGTGTTTTAACATTCATTATAATTAGACTTGTTTCAAACAAATTATATTAATTATAAGAATAAAAAATACATTACCCAAATAAATTAACAACAAATTATTAAAAAATAGTTAATATTGTTAAAGACGTAAATGTAAATAATATTTATAACTACATCATAAAAATGCATTTGAAATGGCTTTCTTAAACACTCAAGGTCCTAGTCATACTTACATTATTTAAAATTTTCATTTTTAAATCTTAAATTCACTTATAATAATCTCAAATTGTATTACAAACTTTGTTGTTAATAACTAACTTCAACGAATGATTTTTTTTGTAACACATCACCTATGGCTGCAGAAGGAAAGGTGGGGGGTGTAGGGTGGAGAGTTAGAAAGTTAGGGAAGTTAAGTTCAGGTATAGAGAGTAAAATATTTTCACAATCTCTCATTTAATCGGAGAGAGATTTCTTTAAAAAAAAATCAGAGAGAGAAGGGGTATATAAAAAAGTTTAAAGAATATTAGATACATCTTGGTTTGTGTATTCTTTTAATAAAACAATAATTATTAAATAATGGAGAGTAGTTACTAAATAGAAGTATTAATGAAATTAATTAAAGTGATGATGTAAACATATCATTTTGGAGGGAATATTTTTAATGTGGTACTGTCATGTGGCAATAGATGACGTAAGATGATTTCTCTTTTAGTAATAGTATATAGACAAATTACATTAATTATAAGAATAAAAAATACATTACCCAAATAAATTAACAACAAATTATTAAGAAATAGTTAATATTGTTAAAGACGAAAATGTAAATAATATTTATAACTACATCATAAAAATGCATTTGAAATGGCTTTCTTAAACTCTCAAAGTCCTAGTCATACTTACATTATTTAAAATTTTCATTTTTAAATCTTAAATTCACTTATAATAATCTCAAATTGTATTACAAACTTTGTTGTTAATAACTAACTTCAACGAATGATTTTTTTTGTAACACATCACCTATGACTGCAGAAGGAAAGGTGAGGGGTGTAGGGTGGAGAGTTAGAAAGTCAGGGAAGTTAAGTTCAGGTATAGAGAGTAAAATACTTTCACAATCTCTCATTTAATCGAAGAGAGATTTCTTAAAAAAAAATCAGAGAGAGAAGGGGTAAATAAAGAAGTTTAAAGAATATTAGATACATCTTGGTTTGTGTATTTTTTTAATAAAACAATAATTATTAAATAATGGAGAGTAGTTACTAAATAGAAGTATTAATGAAATTAATTAAAGTGATGATGTAAACATATCATTTTGGAGGTAATATTTTTAATGTGATACTGCCATGTGACAATAGATGACGTAAGATGATTTCTCTTTTAGTAATAGTATATAGACAAATTACATTAATTATAAGAATAAAAAAATACAATACCCAATTAAATTAACAACAAATTATTAAGAAATAGTTAATATTGTTAAAGACGTAAATGTAAATAATATTTATAACTACATCATAAAAATGCATTTGAAATGACTTTCTTAAACACTCTAGGTCCTAGTCATACTTACATTATTTACAATTTTCATTTTTAAATCTTAAATTCACTTATAATAATCTCAAATTGTATTAGAAACTTTGTTGTTAATAACTAACTTCAACGAATGATTTTTTTTGTAACACATAACCTATGGCTGCAGAAGGAAAGGTGAGGGGTGTAGGGTGGAGAGTTAGAAAGTTAGGGAAGTTAAGTTCAGGTATAGAGAGTAAAATACTTTCACAATCTCTCATTTAACTGGAGAGAGATTTCTTTTTAAAAAATCAGAAAGAGAAGGGATAAATAAAGAAGTTTAAAAAATATTAGATACATCTTGGTTTGTGTATTTTTTTAATAAAACAATAACTATTAAATAATGGAGAGTAGTTACTAAATAGAAGTATTAATGAAATTAATTAAAGTGATGATGTAAACATATCATTTTGGAGGGAATATTTTTAATGTGGTACTGCCATGTGGCAATAGATGATATAAGATGGTTTCTCTTTTAATAATCTATAGTATAAATCACAACTGTTCGTGAACAGTTGTGTGAACAGTTTCAAATGCCAAATTTTTCATTTTGCCCTCACTAAGTTGTCCCTTTTCCATTTTGCCTTTTTTTAAAAAAATAAATAAATTAAAAAAAAAAAAAATAACACGTGTCCTCGAACACGAACTTTTACTAGTAGTATACTCCCTCCATCCCAGAACAATCTTCACACTTTCCCTTTTGGGCGTCCCAAAACTTACTTCACACATTTAAAACTTACCTAAAATGGAAAGGAATCTTTACTATTCCCTCCACTCATTCTCTCTCCTACATTATTTTAATACTCACAACACCATTATAATTTACTATTCCCTCCACTCATTCTCTCTCCTATTTTATTTTCACACTCACAACATTTTCAATATAATACTCCCTCCTTAAAATCCGTGCAAACAGTGTTTGTGAATTAAGCTCTGGGACGGAGGGAGTATAGATTACACCGATTCATTTTCATAGTTTACTTGTTATAAAAGTTCATTCATACATGAATTTGAAATGCTTTAGAAATCTATATATATATATATATATATATATATATATATATATATATATTAAAGTTGGTGAGGAGGGTTATGGTTTCGCCACGTGGACAAGTTGAGGCAAACTCTTGATTTTAGAGAAGTCACGTCATCACTATCCCAAAATCTGTATGACTTTTGGTATTCTCCTTATTAGCTAATACTATTAGTTAATAATATTAGTTATTATATAGGTTAACTATTACTATTAATAGTATTAGTTAACTATAATAGTTACTTTATAAGTTAACTATTACTATTAATTGTATTAGTTAACTATAATAGTTACTATACTCCCTCCGTCCCAGAACATAATTCACAAACACTGTTTGCACTGGTTTTAAGGAGGGAATATTATATTGAAAGTGTTGTGAGTGTGAAAATAAAATAGGAGAGAGAATGAGTGGAGAGAATAGTAAATTATAATGGTGTTGTGAGTATTAAAATAATGTAGGAGAGAGAATGAGTGGAGGGAATAGTAAAGATTCCTTTCCATTTTAGGTAAGTTTTAAATGTGTGAAATAAATTTTGGGACGCCCAAAAAGAAAAGTGTGAAGATTGTTCCGGGACGAAGGGAGTATATGTTAACTATTGCTATTAATTGTATTAGTTAACTATAATAGTTACTATATAAGTTAACTATTACTATTAGTATTAGTTAACTATAATAGTTACTATATAAGTTAACTATTACTATTAATAGTATTAGTTAACTATAATAGTTACTATATATGTTAACTATTACTATTAATAGTATTAGTTAACTATAATAGTTACTTTATAAGTTAACTATTACTATATATTAATTGTATTAGTTAACTATAATAGTTACTATATATGTTAACTATTACTATTAATAGTATTAGTTAACTATAATAGTTACTATATATGTTAACTATTACTATTAATTGTATTAGTTAACTATAATAGTTACCATATATGCTAACTATTATTATAAATAGTACTTAATTTACTATATAGGTTAAGTAATAGTATTATAGTTACAATATATGTTAACTATTACTATTAATAATATTAGTTAATATAATAGTTATTATATATATATCGAAGTAGGTCGTTAATAATGTCAATGAGCATTTAGCTTAAATACGTACTTTTCTTGGGAATGTTAAGGGTTGGAACCCCCTACATTGTATTTAAAATGTTGTAATTTGAAAAGAAATAGGTCGTTAGTTTTTTCATTCACTTTGTTAACGTTCATAAAAAATGTTGCATACTGACATAAATTATGACATCAAAAATAAATGACATAAAGTATGAACATCAAAAATAAAATAACAAAAATTGCTACATTGTTAGTCACAATGCAATTCCTATTAAACTTTTATGTGCAACAAAGTTATTAAAATTGAACACAATTTTTCTAACTTTATAATTATTAATGTTTTGATTCATTTATAATATACTTATATTATAAAAAATAAATTATGATATTAGCAAATTAGCTTTTCGTGCGGAGTACGAATTACCTACTAATTTTACGAAAAGTTCATTCATATATTATGAATCTGAAATGCTTTAAAAAATTTGCGGTGAAATAAATGGAGGGTCTTTCGGAGTCTGCTCCTCATTAGAGGAGTTTCCTCATGCATAAGGGGCCTATAGGGTATATTCTTTTTCTTACAAAATTAATTTGATATATACTCCCTTCATTTCAAAATGTTTGTCCCATTTAACTTTTTTTTTTAACTTTGATCACAAATATATGACAATTTAATTATATTTATAAAATTTTAAAAATTCCTATTGATTCACCATTAATAATATTATCAACAACAACTTTTAGAATTTCATGAACATGATTAATCTCTCATAAATTTGTGGTCAAAATTTAACAAAAAAGTCAAATGGGACAAACATTTTGAAACGGAGGGAGTATATTATATTTAATCAAAGTGAAATTAATATTACTCATTAATCTATATAATATATAAAAGCAGAAACATTTCAGGCTCATATAGTGAGCCACGTGGAATTCCACATCATCTCTATGTTCACCAATTATCAACTGTCATGTATTACATTCAATGAAGAGTTTCATTTTAAGATTTGAAATTTAAACTCAAACTTAAATAACTGATCCTTTTTAATTTAATTTCAAATAAGAGTTTTATTTTCAGATTTTTAAATTTCAACTCAACTCAATCTAAAATATCTAATTCTTATCTTTAGTTGGGATATCAAAAATCCTTTCTAAATATTTTAAACTCAAAGATAAGAATCCCTAAAATAATAATAATTACAATAATTATAATAATAATCTACTATATATAATAGCAAATTTTTTTCAAGCTCCAAGAAAATTCCAAGTGGCAAAATATCATTGACCAATCTTTCCATCATCCACCAATCACAATCATCAGTTTGAAATTCAATTAGTAAGAAAATAATGAAGCATTCTATAAGAAAATAAATTTAATAGTAAATTATCTTTTAATTTTCCATTTTCACGTAATATTTAGTTTATTTTTACTATGATTTTATCGTTATTTTTTCAAAATAAAATCATATCTGATTCAAAACACTTTATTCAAAAAAAAAAAGACCTAAGAATTTTTACATAACATTAAAAATATTTTATCTTCAATGTTGTGAACTGTCAACATATTTTTAAAACTTATCTACTTCTTCAAATTATTTTTAGTTTCACCAATTATTTTTATTTAAAGTAAATTACAAATTAGTAAGTATTGTAAAAAATATTTTCATGACAATGGGAAAATAAAGGTTTATATTATTTAACACAAACAATTTTAATTGCCTTAAAAAATACTAATTTTAATTAAAAATGTCAATTTGCGTGTCATCTAAAATTGTGAAATTACTATATGAAAAGTCTCACAGTTTTAACAAGATTTTTAATTGTAATGTAAATTTATTAAATCATTCCTATTTTATAATGTAAAACATTAAAATATTGAAATCAACAATTTTAATTGGTGGATTGACAATAAATGTCATAAAATTGGTTATTCTATTATTTAGGAGAAACTTATTTTTGCATTATTTTTTATTTAGGATCTTAATGCTACCATAAAAAATATTCATTTATAAGTTCATACTTAAAATACATAATTTCTAATTTGAAATTCCATATTTATTTATCAATTTTGGAATCTTCATTTCAATCATTTAGAAAAAAATCAAGATAGAAATGTTATTGAATTAAAGTAATATATTTATGAAATTTATTTATAAAATAACTTGGGGAAAGATGAATGATTCTCATTCATTAAAATATTTTTTTATTAATTTTATAATTCATTTTATAAAAAAATTACTGTACGTTTATTTTCCTTGGTATAATTGAAAAGAAATATATGAAAGATAAAAGATAAAAGAATAAAACAATAGTACCAAAAAATAAAAATAGAGAGAGGAAAATACCATAATCTACTATATATAATAGCATTGACCAATCTTTCTATCATCCACCAATCACAATCATCCATTTGAAATTCAATTAGTAAGAAAATAATGAAGCATTCTATAAGAAAATAAATTTCAATAGTAAATTATCTTTTAATTTTCCATTTTCACGTAATTTTTAGTTTATTTTTACTATGATTTTATCGTTATTTTTTCAAAATAAAATTATATCTGATTCATAACACTTTATTCAAAAAAAATAAAGACCTAAGAATTTTTACATAACATTAAAAATATTTTATCTTCAATGTTGTGAACTGTACAACATATTTTTAAAACTTATCTACTTCTTCAAATTATTTTTATGAAATGTTATTGAATTAAAGTAATATATTTATGAAATTTATTTATAGAATAACTTGGGGAAAGATGAATGATTCTCATTCATTAAAATATTTTTTTATTAATTTTATAATTAATTTTATAAAAAAATTACTATACGTTTATTTTTCTTGGTATAATTGAAAAGAAATATATGAAAGATAAAAGAATAAAACAATAGTACCAAAAAATAAAAATAGAGAGAGGAAAATACCATAATCTACTATATATAATAGCAAAAGTTTTTCAAGCTCCAAGAAAACTTCAAGTGGTACAATATCATTGGCCAATCTTTCCATCATCCACCAATCAAAATCATCCATTTGAAATTCAATTAGTAAGAAAATAATGAAGCATTCTATAAGAAAATAAATTTCAAAAGTAAATTATCTTTTAATTTTCCATTTTCATGTAATTTTTAGTTTATTTTTACTATGGTTTAATCATTATTTTTGCAAAATAAAATTATATCTGATTCATAACACTTTATTCAAAAAAAAAAAAAAAAAAAAGAACACTTAAAAATTTTACATAACATTAAAAATATTTATCAATGTTGTGAACTATACAACATATTTTTAAAACTTATCTACTTCTTCAAATTATTTTTAGTTTCACCAATTATTTTTATTTAAAGTAAATTACAAATTAGTAAGTATTGTAAAAAAAATTCATGACAATGGGAAAATAAAGGTTTATATTATTTAACACAACCATTTTTAATTGCCTTAAAAACACTACCAATTTTAATTAAAAATGTCAATTTGCGTGTCATCTAAAATTGTGAAATTACTATATGAAAAGTCTCACAATTTTAACAAGATTTTTAATTGTAACATTAATAGATTAAATCATTCCTATTTTATAATGTAAAACATTAAAATATTGAAATCAACAATTTTAATTGGTGGATTGACAACATAAGTCATAAAATTGGTTATTCTATTATTTAGGAAAAACTTATTTTCACATTATTTTTATTTAGGATCGTAATGCTACCATAAAAAATATTCATTTATAAGTTCATACTTAAAATACATAATTTCTAATTTGAAATTTCCTATTTTATTTATCAATTTTGGATTCTTCATTTCAATCATTTAGAAAAAAATCAAGATAGAAATGCTATTGAATTAAAGTAATATATTTACATTGAAGATGTTCTTGATCTTGGCCAGACTATACCTTTTCACGAAGGGGGTTACATTGAAGATGTTTTTGAAAAAGCAGAGATTGTTAAAGAATTCCAGTTTGTTAAGTGGATGGAGTATAACTGTGATAATGAAGACGGTCGACATTTGTAATACTGTGAATTCTCGAGGTATTTTGTGTGGATAAAAAATAAACGTGAATGGCGCCACAGGAAAGATAGTCGATTTGCAATTGGAAGGATATATCATATGCCGGTCAGCTGTGGGGAATTGTACTACTTGAGGATTATGTTGAATCATAAAGCCGATTGCAAAAATTTTGAAGATTTGAGAACCGTTTATCATGTTGTCTGTAAGGACTTTAAATCAGCTTGCTATGCCTTGGGTTTGTTAGATGACGACAAGGAATATCTCGATGCAATAAAAGAAGCAGCTGGTTTGAAAATGTCTGTAGCCTTAAGGAGACTATTTGTTGTCCTATTACTGTCTAATTCCATGACTATGCCGCACGAGGTATGGGATAAGACTTGGGAGGAACTTTCCGATGACATGGAATACAATTATAGGAAACTGCACAATAATCCGGGTAAGTTTATCATCTTTAAATCTAATATAGGTTTTCATTTAATATTACATATATTTAGTCATGGACAATTATATGTTGCTCTTTCTAGAGTAACTACAAGGAAAGGACTTAAAGTGCTTATATGTAATAGTCATGAACAGTCAGATGACACGACTACAAATGTTGTGTACAAAGAAGTTTTTGACAAGTTGTAATATATTACATAAAATTATCTCATTAATTTTTGAATTGTATTTACATTTAACTTTTACCTCAGTGTTTTATCCCCTGTCGGGGACCGACAGGTTACTCACTAGTAACAAATTAGCAGCAAAAGTAAATCAAAATATGACGTGAGTGCTATGATTTTAAAATAATAAAATTACATGTATTCACAAAAATTGAATGATTGATCCTTAAAATATATATATTTTTTGTTTGCTTAAAAATGATATAATGACGGTTACAAGATCCTTTTTTCTTTGTTCGCGCAATTTTCATTTTTTTTGTTTTGAGAAGGGTTATGTTCGTAAAATAATATCTAATTTTTAGCAGTAATTATTATCTATTTTATAAAACTTACTGAGTTATATTTTTATTTTTATGCATATAACTCATTTCATTCATTTGTTTTTTGAATTAAAAATGAGAAGAAAAAATACAGATATATCAATAGTTTCGTTCATAAATTAACCTAAAATTATTGGTCAAAATATCTCCGTATCAATAACAAAAAAAACATGTATATCATTTCAAGATAAATGGAGTAATAGAATTAGGATTCATATGTTTTGTGTATAAATATGAGTTATCTATCGTAAAATCACTAGAATCTTCTAAATGATAAATTTTTGTTCACTTAAAACCAATGATTAAGTTTCATTCACTCTAAAAACAGTGATTAAGTGTCGCTTACTGTAACAACGATAATTAATTGACACTCACTATAACAACAATTATTAAGTGTCACTCAATATATGGCCCTAGGAACAAACCTAAACCTTGAAGGAGAAGAAATCCTGAAATTTAAACAAAAGAGGCCCGACCTAAGAATTCGTCCATAAAAATAATATTTGAGTTTTGATCAATTAAATTCTGAATTTCAACATCAAGTACATGAGAGAAATAACTCACTTAATTCCATGGATACAGGTACCGAAATCAATCAAAACATCAAATTTTAACTATTTTCAATGCTTATGCCGCTTCCATATTTATTATTTTATAATTTTTAATATCATATTATACTTCAACATAACTCAATAATTCTACTAGATTCAGGTAGGGTTGTAAACGAATCGAATCGAATCGAATATCATCGTATTCGATTCGTATTCGATTCGTATTCGAATAGTAAAGTCGATTCGTATTCGTATTCAATTCGTATTCGAATATAAAAATTGATTCGTATTCGATTCGAAATTGATATTCGAATTATTTGATTCGATTCGAGTATTCGATTTGAGGCCCAATACCAAGCCCAGCCCAATATCCGAACCAGCCCAATATCCGGCCCAGCCCAATGATGAAGCCGCCTGGGAGTGGGAAAATGGGAATGGGAGTGGGAGAATAAAGATTGGGCTTAATATTAATTTACATCCACTGTGTAAGGAATAATATTAATTTACATCCGCCTGGGAGTAAGGTATATTGACAAATATTTCAAGCAGTTCAAAGAGTTCAAAGAGCAGCACATGTTTTAAATACAATCATCCAAGCAGTTTCATAAAAAAAAACCTCAAAAGACATCAATATTCAGTAACCAATATTCAGCAAGGCAAAACAAGGCAAAACAGCAACACTAAGCAAGGCAACAAAGAAGAAGATTCTCAAGAAGAAGGCAACATGCAACAGGCAACAGCAAGGCATCCAATTCAGATTCGTAATATGACATGAATCGGCTCTTCCTCCTCCTAAATAAAAATAAAATAAATTAGATATCAATTTTATTGTTATAATCATGAAAACATGGAAATATCTCAAATGAATTTTAAAAAATAGAACTCACATGTGACATAAGCGGCTTTTTGATCCCATGAAGTTGGCGAACCCAATCTGCTCCACAAATCAAAACTTGTACCATATCAGAAGTTAATCTTGAACGATAAGGATCCAACACTCGAGTTCCTGCACTAAAAGTGGCCTCTGATGCCACACTACTAATAGGAATAGCTAAAACATCACGAGCTAACTTGGATAAAATATTAATTGTACATTTAATATGTAATATTTACCTCATGATCTTCCACAAAAATGTCGTCCACGTGAAGTTGAGGTGTTTGCTCTATTGCATTTGAGCTATCCATTCTCTACATGAACAGTTAACATACAACAAATAATTAGAAATGGAGGTGGGACTGAAGTTGAATAAACAAAAATCCACATTCAGTAAGGTGCTGCAAATAATTGTTGGTATTATCAAGAATTGCTTCAGAATAAGAATTGCTTCAGAATCTCATGATCATGCTTGTGGAAAAAGAGGAATTTCATAATCTTCAGTAATGAATTGTAAGCAATAAAGAAAGAAACACACAATTTCACAACACATCAAACCAAGTAACATGTTTAAGTGGAGCCAAGAATAAAAGCCTGGTGTCTTGTATCAAATGAAAACTCAAACAGTCTTTGTTGTAGCATACAGTAAAGAGAAGTCATCATATGAATATTTTTGATTAGGAAACATAGCCGAAGTAAAGAAGTATAGCCCACCATTACATTAGTATAAAGTCCAGAAATTCAAGAATAGATAATTGTTGTGAGAGCCCTCACATTAGTTATTTCCTAAAGCACAAATGTAATGGGAAGCTGAACAACTAATCAACTATTATTTGGAAAGAGCACAATTAAGCAGGTCAACTCCATTAAAGATTAGTTATTTCCTAAACTACTTCATTTCAGTAATAATTTCATGGTATAACAACTTCTAATAAACAGTTTTCCAATAACTCAAACCATGTGTCCTTACACGATGTTCCTCATTCCCACTGTCATTGATTTCCAAAAAATGAAATTGAATAAAGAAGTAGCCACCATAGACAAACAGAAAAAATAAACTGAGGTTACAGAATACTTTTTTGAAACTAAAGATTCGAAAAAATAAACTGAGGTTAAAGAAAGAAAATAATGCACGCTTACACGAGTTTGGAGACGATGCCTTGGGAGGGGGCTTGAAGGGAAATCACCGGCGAGGCGAGGCGAGGCGAGGCACCGGCGAGGTGAGGCGGCGCCGGCGAGGTGAGGCGAAGGTGAAGGGATCGGTCAGTGTGAGCCTGTGAGAGGGAGCGCCGTTCAGTTCTCTACTTCTCTTCTCTGTTCTCTCTGCGGTTAGGGTTAGAAAAAATTATAAAATAGATTTCATTATATATATATAATTATTAATTAATATTAAATATATATATATATATATATATATATATATATATATATATATATATATATATATATATATTTATATTTATATATATATTTATATATATATATTATTCGAATAGTATTCGCGAATACTCGAATCGAATATCGTGATTTATTATTCGTATTCGTTTACTAATCGAATCAATATAAAGATTCGAATTCGAATTCGAATTCGAAATTTTCGAATACGAATACCGAATACTCGAATCGAATATCGAATCGAATCAAAAAAGTTCGCTTCGTTTACAACCCTAGATTCAGGGAGAATTTTATCACAAAATAAATTGCCAATAAAGGAGGAAATTAAGGCGAGAATATCGCGAAGTAATAGGAAACAAAAGATGAAGGAAATTGCACAACAAAGCACAGGTATGGCTAAATAGATTAGCTGTGAAATATAATTGTACTTTAAGAGAATTTTGTTTGCTTTAACTTGGAATATTAAAATATAGTACATTGAATACTTAATGCTTTTAAAAAATCAATTACATTTTGGGTTGTTTTACATACGCAGCGTATTGGGATATTGGAGATGCAGATTATGAATGTGATCATTGTCATGCTTTATTTTGGTACGAAGAAAGGACTCCAAAGAACAAGCCAACGATGAAGCCAAAATTTTGATTATGTTGCATGCATGGTCAAGTACAAATTCCTCCATTGAAACATCCACCTAAATTGCTGCGTGATCTTTTAGAGAAAAATCACGAAAAAAACAAAAATTTTATGGATAATATACGTGCCTACAACATGATGTATGCATTCATGTCGATGGGGGGACGATTGATAGGAGCGTAAATCAAGGAAGAGGTCCTAATGCATTTAAGTTGGGAGGTCAGAATGTTCATCTAATCAGATCACTATTGCCCAATGAAAGAGCCCCCCACAATTCGCGCAATTATATATATATGACACCGATAACGAAGTTACAAACAGAATAAAAGATATTAGGTACTTAACTTTAATAATGTACGTTATCATTATGTGCTTTATGTATATATCATGTGAAATATCTATTTATGTTATATTACTTGACTTCAAATGAACAGTAAACATAATTCTTCAGACTTCAATAACTCCTTTTGTAGCGGACTTGAGAAAAATGGTTGATGAAAATAACCCGTATGCAAAGATTTACAGAGTAGCTGCATAACATATTTCATTGAGAAATTCCAGTGAGATAAAGCTTCGACTCATAGGACAACGATACAAGGATGGAAGAATGTATAATTTTCCAACGACTTCTGAAGTGGCAGCTCTTATCGAGGGTGATATTGAAGATGCACTTGATGTTAGAGACGTTATGGTTGAGAAACAGTATGGTGTACTAAAACAGAACTATATTTTCTGGGTAATTTGTAATATGTCTCCTTCGTGTTTTCTGATTTATCTCTGTTCCCATTGCTAAGCTCGAGCATCTTATTTCTCTCAAATCAATCATATGATATTTTCGTCTATCTAAAAAAAGAAGTATTTTTGATTGACCCAATTCTAGATCATCTTCTGAAATCGTTCCCATCGCTATTACAAAACCGTAGATGAGGTTTTCATCTCATACGGCTCCTCGAAGGTCACAAATAAATTATAAAATGTAGGTGTGTCATAAGGGTCCGATCAAGCTTGCATCGGATCCTAAGGTACTACCAATAGTAAGTGGGAGTAGTTCACCCAAAATATCCTAATTATGCTCCAGCAGGCATAGTGTTATGCTATACATTAAAGATGAAGGCAATGCTTGGTTTTTTTCTGTTTTGTGTCTGATAATGACGTCCATAGGTTTGCTTCAATTTTCTTCTTTTGTTATGGTATAGAATGAGTATATGTAATGGCCAAATGCTTATTCCTATCATCGTATTATCTATTCTCTATTTTACTTGACAAAAAGGTGAGTGTGTATCTTGTTTTCCTTTGTGCCAAGGAAGTGTTGGTGGTGAGTATGTATTTATTATAGCTCTTTCCAATGATTCTTGGCCATTCTCACTTTATGGATAAATAACCTTGACTTCTCTTCTCTTCACATGGTTTTCAAGAAAATGCATTCTAATTTATCAGTGCAACTTCTTAAATACGATAATTGTTTCAAGCAGTATGGAAGTGAGTTCACATTCTATGACTTCTCTTCTCTTCACACCGGTCAGTGAAACAATGTGTGAATATAATATTTGACGGATCATTATCAAATTGTGATTTGATAACTCAAATAAATCAATTTGAATATTCGAAATTATCCTGTTGAAATTCATGTCCTTAATTTACCTTTGCCAATATAACTCTTTCATCGCCTCTTTTTGGCTTGACACCAGTTATAGCTACACTATCACCTCTCCCGCACCTCCCCTATGCACCCCTCTCCCTAATTGTCTTTTCGATTTGAATTAGCGGCCTCAAACCCTACTGATTCCTTCACATCTTTAGTTCGATTTCATCCGTCGTTCTGCACTCATCAACAAGGTACTCTCTATGTATGCATTCGTGGTAGGTTAATTGTAGTTTGATTTCACTTAATTTTGGGATCGTATAAGGGACACTGCAATGAAAATTTTTGTTGGCCTTTTTTTGATTCATTGAAATTTATATTGAAATAGTTATTAGTCTGAGTTCTTCACACACCACATCACAATTCTTTCGAGTTTATTGTAAAATTATACTCACTTTGTCCCAAAATAAATGTCGTACTTTTTTTATGTTAATGCGAATGAATTTTGATCAATAATTTTATGTTAATTAACTTAATCTAAAATTATTACTCAAAATTACTTCGTACAATTATAAAAAAAGTGTGATATTTATTATGGGACAGAAGGACTATGCGAATGATATATATCTCTGATTCTACTTCATCAGTTCATCCTTAAATATATTTCTTCTAAAATAAAACTTCTCAAGGATTCCAATCTCTCTCATCCTCTCTTTGAGAATAACTTTTTTTGTTGTTATATTGAATACTGTTTAATTGTACGTTCACTTAACATATGTATATTTTTAGGTAATGATTTTAGAGACGACTTCCATCTTTCAGTTACTTTGCGTGCTACAGTGAACAACTAAGCTTGTAGTAGTGAACAATAACTGTCAAGTTTCCCAAACTGATATGGTTGCATTGTTATACTCTGACGATACTCTGAAAGTCTAAAGATCAACTTTATTAATTTAATTTGATATGGTATTCTCTGGAAGTTGATTTATTAGTTGGTAAGGGGTTGCATGGGCAAGCAGGGAGTGTTTGGTATGATTTTACATTGTCGGTCCATCCTTCAACAGCCTGAACATTTAGAGGCTTGAGATATGTTATAAGACATCCTTGAGTTTTAAAGAGTAAGAAGCCCATTTTTGTTGAGGATGAACCTGAACTTTTTATCTCATAATTTCTTCTTGCATAAGGAAAACTTATAGCGAGCAGGTCTGTATTTTATAATCAAGATCAATTTTGCATTGTTATAGTATGAGTATAAGTTGACATCAAACAACTCAATTATAATGATTAGAGTTATGAATTCATCTATGTAATTTATGTAGTAATTTAAGTGTTTGGGAATGTTAAGTAGGCTTCAATGGATATTTGAATTACATGAATGTTAGGTTAATGTATCCATCACATGTATTTTAGGCTTTATGTTTGGCTAATACAACGTGTGAAGGAATGTAGGCTTTGTAGATATAACTAGATATTGTTATTACTTCTGTTTTGTGTCTGATAATGACGTCCATAGGTTTGCTTCAATTTTCTTCTTTTGTTATGGTATAGAATGAGTATATGTAATGGCCAAATGCTTATTCCTATCATCGTATTATCTACTCTCTATTTTACTTGACAAAAAGGTGAGTGTGTATCTTTTTTTTTTCCTTTGGGCCAAGGAAGTGTTGGTGGTGAGTATGTATTTATTATAGCTCTTTCCAATGATTCCTGGTCATTCTCACTTTATGGATAAATAACCTTGACTCCTCTTCTCTTCACATTGTTTTTCAGAAAATGCATCCTAATTTATCGGTACAACTTCTTAAATACGATAGTCGTTTCAAGCAGTATGGAAGTGAGTTCACATTCTATGACTACAATGAACCACAAGAGCTGCCAGCATCAATGAAACATGCTTATCAAAATATATATATTTTACAACAATTTTTATGTTGTTTACATTTTGATTAGCAAGTACTCATCATATATTTTAGCTGTTTCGCCTTTGATTTTTTCAACACAAGACTAATACCCATATTACCTATATCATTACATGCTCAGGTGAAATATACTATCTGAGGTTGATGTTAAATCATGTTGTTGGTGCTAAATGTTATGATGATTTGAAAACTGTAAACACAGTTGTGCACGGTGATTACAAAACATTATGTTATGCTCTAAGATTGTTAGATGATGACAAAGAAAATGTTGATGGAATCAAAGAAGCAAGTGAATGGGAGTCCGCGGATTACTTAAGAAGACTATTTGCGATGCTACTACTGTCTAATAGTATGTCGAGGCCACAATATGTATGGAATAAAACTTGACAGCTTTTGTCAGATAATATCATCTACAAGCATCAAAAGAATTTCAACAATCCCGGTAAATCTTTTAATGTGTTGGATTTGATAATTTTATCAAATATCTTAATGTTTATTTGATGTATCATGTTCCATATGTTATTATTTTTTAAACTAAATTTTGATTATCATTTTTTAGGCATTTACTTCTTAATCCAATCTACTCCTTATATACTGGTCTAACACTTAGTGAAGAGCAAGTTAGAAATTTTGCATTGGAACAAATTGATAAGTTACTGGCAGCGAATTGCAGCAGTCTCCAAAATTATAAGGATATGCCTAAACCTATTAATTATGTCATTTTTGATGCGGAGAATATGCTAATATTAGATGAAATGTCATGCGACGTAGATGAGATGAAGGCTGAGCACTCTAGATTATATACCTGTTTGACTGAAGAGCAAAAAATGGTTTATCTTAAGATTATGACTGCAGTTGATAATGGCAATGGTGGAGTGTTCTTTTTGTATGGGTATGGAGGGACGGGAAAGACTTTCATATGGAAGACATTGTGCTCGGCCTTAAGAAGCAGGAATGATATAGATCTTTCAGTGACTTCTAGCGATATAGCTTCTTTGCTTCTTTCGAGGGGCAAAACTGCTCACTCCATATTCGGTATACCCATCCAGGTCAATGAAAGCTCAACTTGCAGCAAGATCAAGCCAGATTCTGAAGTGTGTGGTCTTCTGAAGAAAACAAAACTTATAATTTGGGATGAGTCTCCAATGACCCACAAGCACTGCTTCGAGGCTCTTGATAGAAGCTTGAGTGACATTATGCGTACATCAGACGATCGATTCTCTGATAAGCCATTCGGTGGATTAGTTGTTGTGTTAGGAGGTGATTTCAGGCAAATATTGCCGGTTGTTCCCAAAGGAAACCGACATGATATTGTGCATGCTACCATTAGTTCATCTAAACTTTGGAACTCGTGCGAGGTCCTTAAATTGACAAAAAACATGAGATTGCAGGTAAACTCATTTGATATAAAAAATTCAATATTTTATGTTTCCCTATTTCGTTTATTTAAATGTTTTATATCAATCATATTTCTATACGTAGGTCGGTTGATCTTCTTCTAATGCTTTACAGATTAGAGATTTTGCTGAATGGAAATTACGGGTCGGGGATGGGGATGCCGGAGAGGAAAATGACGGAGAAGCTGATATTAAGATACCGGATGACATTCTAATAAGAGATGCAGTTGATCCTATTCCAGCTATCGTTCAATATATGTATCCTGACATATTACACAATATGTTTCTTGATGGATTCTTTTAGAATAGAGCTGTTTTGGCACCAACGAATGAAATAGTAGATTCTATAAATAATTATGTGACAGGACACGAGGATGTATTTTTTTTTTAGTTTCTTAATATGATTAAATGCTCGGGATTGCCAAATCACATTATCAAGCTTAAAGTTGGGTGTATGGTCATGTTCGTCAGGAATATTGATCAAGCTTCGGAGCTATGCAATGGAACAAGAATGATTGTCACCAATCTCGGAAAGCACGTAGTTGAAGCAAAAATATTTTCGGGTAAAAATGTTGGCATGAAGGTTTTTATTCCTAGAATGATCTTGAGCCCATCAGATTTGACAAAATTTCCCATGAAGTTTCAACGGAGACAATTCTCTTTGGTCATTTGCTTTGCTATGACTATAAATAAGAGTCAGGGACAATCACTTTCACACGTGGGGCTATACCTTCCTCGACCTGTATTTAGCCACGGTCAATTGTATGTGGCAATATCTAGAGTTACCAGTAAAAAAGAGCTCAAAGTTTTAATTTGTGAAAAAGATGGTCAGACGCATGATACCACAACTAATGTGGTGTATAAAAAAAATTCCACAAGTTGTGAGGTAATTTCAATCTATAAATATTAATAAGTTAATCACGTAAATTTGGAACGGAGTTTTTAAGTGATTATATATATATACTTCATCCGTCCCAAAATAAATGTTATTTTTTTTTTAAAAAAAATAAGTTCAAGAGCTTAGTTTCACACTTTACTATGTATTGTTTAACTGAGTGTTGTAATATTTGAATTATGGGATAAACTCTAATTTAGTTGCATATTTTTCATGCAGGGTCTGGACTATCAAGCTCTGTTTCATTTGTTTGCTCAGCTACCATTGCTATAATGGCTGCCTTTGGTGTTATTTTGCCATCCGTTTTTCACTTTATACTGAATCGAATTGAATATTTAAAAATATTTTGTTGATTTTTCCCTCCGTTTTTCATGCAAGAAGTATGCAAAGTTTTGACAAAAGAATAAAGTTCAAATGAGCGTTGAACTTTTCATGCAGTCTCCATTTTTCATCCTCCGTTATTGCTCGCTCTCATCTTCTTTCTTCTTCTTGACCTATTTGATCTCTTAATTGTTTTTTTTTTTTTCTTTTCTTTTTTTTTTTTTTTTTACTTTTTTTTTTAGGTTTCAGGGACAATGTTTTTCTATGATGTAAGCTATTTTAGTTAAAGATATTCCTATTTATCATTTTTATTTTTAGTGGATTTATGGAATCACAAAATTTGATATGTCTGAATTGTTTAACAAAGAATAGATGTCATGTTAAATGTTTATATAATATTATGCTTAGTGCCTAATCTTTGAATATTCTGCTGTTTAATTAAAGATGTTTTGACTAATCTTTCCTTATCAGAAAATGACCGACAAAAAAAATTATAACATTTTGCTTAATGGCTAAAGCCTAACTATGCCCGTCAAATTTCGACGGATTACTCCCTGTTGGAAAAATTTGTTATATGTGAAGGAAATTGTGTATTTTCCTTACATGAATCGTTTGTCGTTTGACAAAGATTATTGTGGGTTCATGTTCCATGTTGTGAGAACATGAAAATGAAATATCTAGATGTCCAATTTGGTATTGGATAAGAAAGATATGATAGCTCAAAGTTGGTGGGTTGAAAGTGTAACTTTTGAAACTTCATCAAAATTTTGATGTTCCATAAATCCAAATTATTAAGGGATTAATTGGATATTGATGATGTTCCATAAATCCAAATTATTAAGGGATTAATTGGATATTGATGTTCCATAAATCCAAATTATTAAGGGATTAATTGGATACATACCAAGAGTCTTGGGATTACAAATTGAAAGGACCTTCATATAAAATCCTAGGACTTTTGGTGGAGCTAGAGGAGAGTTACCCACAACAAGAAACTAGAATATTTTTTCATCAATCTTTCCACCCTCCCTCTTGCAATTTGTTACCTTCTTCCTTTGGCCTCCTAGAGAAATATCCATGGTGATTTTGTCCAAGCATAGGGAAATTCGCCGGAAAACTTTAAGTGCAAAATTGTTCCGGTTCATCCGTTTTATCCTGGGAGACTAACGTCCATTGAAGACCTCAAGCACTCGTAGTGAGGGGGCGAATTAGTCTTAAGGAGA
Source organism: Adenophora triphylla var. japonica (assembly GCA_022495995.1). NCBI lineage: Eukaryota > Viridiplantae > Streptophyta > Magnoliopsida > Asterales > Campanulaceae > Adenophora > Adenophora triphylla. The sequence goes on from JAFEMH010006928.1 coordinate 47,600, forward strand.
GTGTGTCACACACGACTCGGATTCAAGCAAATTCAAGATGACGATTCAAGGATGTTATGGCACGGATTCAAGCAAACTCAAGACAATGAATTTACGGTTTTCTCTTTATTAATTTTATGTTGTATATTATATTTCAATTCATTGTAATTCTTTTCTCATTTGTGCTCGATTGTATAGATTTTATCTAACAATCTTAAGACTAATTCGCCTATTTGAGAAAGGTTTACGATTTGAGAATCCGGTGGAGCGGCGTCCACGGGAGAAAAGATAGAAAATGATGGAAGAGGCGGATGGAAGGAAATTCCAGCAACTTTTTGCAATGACCAGCTGTGGTAAAATTGCAATTCCGGAGTCGTTAACCGTTGGATCGGGCTGAAATTTGGTGTGCATGTTCATGACTCATAGGAAAAGATTCTGAACGGTGGAGATTGGAATCTATAATGTGAAAGTGAAGATAAAAATTTCGGATCAGAGCAGTTTTTGTGAACCAAAACATTTTTTTTAATTTCTGTTTAATGAGATTAATAAAGATGGAAAGATTGATGCTTCGTGACATCAACTATGTTACAATGATTGTATAAACCAATTGTGGCTAAGCCTCATGTAGTGGTTATACATCATGTATTGAGATTGGAAAGTTCATTGAAACTAAGAACGTTGAAAGATTAAGTCTTTAACGTTTAGTTGACAAAGATAATAGGTCTTCTTACGAGAAGTTGTTAAAACCTATTAGTTGCATTGGTGACAAAGGTCACAAAGGTTAACATAATAGGGCTTCTTGAAATGAAAGAAGTTGTTAAATCCTATTATGGTTAATAGTGACAAAAGTCACAAAGATAAAAACAATAGAGCTTCTTAAAAGAAGTTGTTGAATTCTATTGTTGTGAACATTGAAAAATGTTACAAGAACTAAAACCATAGGGCTTCTTGAAAGAAGTTGTTAAAACCTATTAGGGAATATGTGACTAATGTCATAAAGGAGGAAAAAAAAAACACAATAAGACTTCTTGAAGGAAGTTGTTAAATCTTATTGTTGTTGATGATGACAAATGACACAAAATATTTAGAAGTATAACTTCTAAAAGAAATTGTGTATTTGGTGAATGAGAAGGTAATTTCTCTAATTTAGAGGTACTTCAATATGAGACCTTTAAAGTTTTGGAATAATTAACCTTCAATTATAATTCCATTAAGGAATTTAGAGGTTTATAAATATGAGTAGTTATGAGAAATAAATTGTGTTAATTCTCCTATTGAATTAGCAATTTATTCTTAAAGTGAATTCTCTAATTAAGTTAGAGAGTTATATTTGTAACAACAAAGTTACAATTTGGTGTTTAATTGTTGAAAAATTAAAGCCAATGTTTTGAGGAAGACTCCTTGTGTGGAGATAAATATTTAGAAAAATATGGTTGTTTCAAGTATTTTGGCTCACCATATTGAAAAGATAGAAAATTTTGTTGGCCTAACCTTTGAGTGATGGCAACAAAAGATGTTCTATTTGATCATCTTGAACCTAGTGAGGTTTTTTTTTATGAAAATCTTACAAAGTTGGGTGAAAATGAGACGGATGTTTTCAAGCCATGAGTATGGTTGAAAAATGCAAATCTCTTTTACCGAAACTATATATTTAATGAATTGTCGAATTCATTATGTAATGTGTATAGTAATAAAAAAACGGCAAAGGAATGATGAGAGTCTTTGGACTATTAATATAAAATCGAGAATGTTGGTGCAAAGAAATTCTTTGTAGGCCGTTTTCTTGATTTTAAAATAATGGACTCCATGAAACAGAAAAGGTTAATGGAAGAATTGAAAATATTTTTCTTGAAAACCATGTCGATGAATGGTGTTGAGTGAAATTTCCAAGTGACGAAAATGATTGAGAAATCGCTTCCTACTTGGAAAGATTTCAAGAATCCCCTTAAACATTAATGAGTGAAATGAATGTTAAGGTGCTTGTTATTCGTATTGTGTTGGAAAAGAGAATAGAGATTCGGAGAAGAACTTTCTAACACTTTTGTGGCGAAAGCAAAATGAGATGGTGCATATTGAAATGCTCAAGGCAAAGACAAAGTTGGTCAAACTTGTTTGAAAAGTCAAACATATACCTTGTGGTTTAAGAGACAATCTTTTGTAGATGTCACCAATCATAATATTCATTATGTGAATGAATAAAATGGAAATTGAATTAATCGGTGAGTTGAGGTAGTAATCAATAATGAGAATAAGTCTCGTTAATTGGATTATATGCCCTCATTCAAAAAGAAATTCAATTAAGATGTAAAATGTGTTTTGGATTAAATAATCATAGTGATGGTTATAATGTGAAGATGATTCAAACACATGGTGGTAATATGCAATCTATTACCTTTATCATTGCATGTTAAAAAGCAAAATGATGGGTCTTATCTCTTTAAAAGGAAAAGTTGTAAACCAACTTACTAAAGAGATAGTGATAAACCACAAATAAGTGGAGTTTGTGTATAAATTGGACTAAAGACTACTGGTGGCATATTTGTAGGGTATGCATAAAATAGTAGTACTTCTTATAGAATTCATGTGTATGAATCCAAGATTCAATGTATGCGCACAAAATACTATAATGGAATCATGAAACGTCTCTTTCTTTGAGAATATGTTTCCGTGTACATCAAGAGATGAGGCAAACTCATCTAAACGGATACATGATTCAATAGAAGAAGAAGAAACTCATCATGATGAAATAGCGAAGAAGAGGTTGGACCTCAACATAGCAAAAGAGGTAGGATGAGAAAATTTCATGGCCCAAATTTTCTAATCTACATTATAGAATGTAAATCACAAAGTTATAAAGAGGTATTGAACTCTTTTGAATGATCTTTGTGAAAAGAGGCTATTATATGTGAGATTGATTCCATCTTGAAAAATCACACTTGAAAACTGGTAGATTTATCTCCGTGTAGTAAATCACTAGCATATAAGTGAATTTTCAAAAAGGAAATGAAGACCGATGGAAAACAATCAATGAGTACGAGACTATACTTGTAATTGAGGTTACAAGCAAAATGAAAACCTTGATTACTTTTATACTTATTCTCTAATCACGAGATTACAGATTTGTATTTGCAATTTTCGCATATCAAAATTTAAAATATATAAAATGGATGTAAATAACATTTCTAAATGTATATTTAGAAGAGGAAATTTGCATAGAATAACCCGAGAGTTTTATTGTACATGAGCAATGAAACAAAGTGTCCACAATGTACACCATGATCAATAGTGTTAATAATGAATATTGACATTATTGCTAATTTTAGGGCTGCCCCGAAAATGTGGGGGTGAGTATACTTTGAAAAATAATTAATTACCTTTTGGAGAGGTTTCCCCAAGAAAATAATGAGATGTCCATATGAAGTATGGAAACGTAGGCCTACGTACACTTGTGAATGTGGGGGTGTTTTTCGCAAAGTAGCAAGTCCAATTAGTAAAGAAAATTGTGGATTATGTTTCAAGAGTTATGTTCATAACAATTGTGCATATTGGTTTGTTATATATGATTCAATAAGTTTGAATATATATAAAAATCAAAAGAAAATAAAATCAATGGAAACCAAGTATTGATGTCCAATTCATGGAAGTGAATAAGTGATACTTTGAGTGAAATAGATCAAAGTGTTGAAACGGTTCAAGAAATGGAACCTAGAAGAAAATGTGCTAGTTTGTAAAGTCATTGTATGACTTGAGACAAGTACAAAGATAATGACATCAAAGGTTCGATTGTGTTGATTTAAACAAGAGTGACTACGTCACTTTTTTAATTAAATCCAAAAACGATATGTTAACTAAGGAAAATTCTAGTCAATTTGATCTGTTGATTAAAATTCAAGGAAAACTAATAGACTTGTTGTTAAACAAGTCATTAGGTGGATATTCTTGAAATTTTGAAATGATCAATTTGGAATAGCTGGAATTTAAATGAATTTGAGTTAACAATTATCAAATGGATAAAGCTTGTGTTAGCAAGATGGTATATTGCTAAAGTCAATTTATGATTGAAAAGACATATAGCAATGTGTGTAATGGTAGTCTAGACATTTATGTCTAAGACATAATATCATTAAACAACTACTCTCAACTAATTTGACAATGTGATGTCAAATGAAAAACGGATCCGTTAACCAAAGGGTTAAATAGAGAGTTAGTTGAAAGTTCGATGAGGGGAATGAGACGTAAGCCTCTTAAAAGTTAAACACAGCGGAAAACCCAATCTAGATGACTGGAGATCCCAAGAACTAGATTCAATGGGACAACCTAACTGTTAAAAGACTTGCAGTGTCACTGTGGGGGAACCAACCCCATGTCCATTCCTGTTAGTGACATCCCGAAAGGACAAGGATAAGCTTATGGCTTTTAATGATTCTTACGCGTCGAAATTTCGAGCGAGATAATACGGGTTACCTTTAAGAAATCACCTATGTGAGAGAGAAGTGGGGCCGCTTCGAGAAGAATTGTGTGAGGCTCAATTCTTAGACCCTCTCACAGAACCAGGCAAAATGTTCAGGGCCATGAATGAACATAGCTATGAGAATTGAACTATGTTAGGACGTTACTTGTGTCAAGTATATGATCGGCTACACAAAAAGCATAACGGTTCAAGGACATCGCGTCTATCGACTTGCGAGTAGAGTAAATATGCTTGTACGAGCGAAGGTTCAATGGGCATTCCCACACCTATCGTATGCAAGTTTTCGTCTGCCGGACTCTATCACCAAACTCGTCATTAATTTCCTTCATGTGGGGGATTGTTGGAAAAATTTGTTATATGTGAAGGAAATTGTGTATTTTCCTTACATGAATCGTTTGTCGTTTGACAAAGATTATTGTGGGTTCATGTTCCATGTTGTGAGAACATGAAAATGAAATATCTAGATGTCCAATTTGGTATTGGATAAGAAAGATATGATAGCTCAAAGTTGGTGGGTTGAAAGTGTAACTTTTGAAACTTCATCAAAATTTTGATGTTCCATAAATCCAAATTATTAAGGGATTAATTGGATATTGATGATGTTCCATAAATCCAAATTATTAAGGGATTAATTGGATATTGATGTTCCATAAATCCAAATTATTAAGGGATTAATTGGATACATACCAAGAGTCTTGGGATTACAAATTGAAAGGACCTTCATATAAAATCCTAGGACTTTTGGTGGAGCTAGAGGAGAGTTACCCACAACAAGAAACTAGAATATTTTTTCATCAATCTTTCCACCCTCCCTCTTGCAATTTGTTACCTTCTTCCTTTGGCCTCCTAGAGAAATATCCATGGTGATTTTGTCCAAGCATAGGGAAATTCGCCGGAAAACTTTAAGTGCAAAATTGTTCCGGTTCATCCGTTTTATCCTGGGAGACTAACGTCCATTGAAGACCTCAAGCACTCGTAGTGAGGGGGCGAATTAGTCTTAAGGAGAGTATGTCACACACGACTCGGATTCAAGCAAATTCAAGATGACGATTCAAGGATGTTATGGCACGGATTCAAGCAAACTCAAGACAATGAATTTACGGTTTTCTCTTTATTAATTTTATGTTGTATATTATATTTCAATTCATTGTAATTCTTTTCTCATTTGTGCTCGATTGTATAGATTTTATCTAACACTCCCTAGTTTAAATAAAGAGCACATGGCATAATCACAACTTTGCCAAGCACCTGCAAGAATGATTCTCACTCTTGAGTCATTGGCATTAAGTCATTAAATGCAATTTTTGAGTCATAAAACTCATTTTTTTTTTCAATAAAAATGGCACTATCCCCTAAATTTTATTAATAGAACATAAATCTCATCTATCATTTCAATTGCAAATGCAAATGCAATTTTCTCAACTAGTGGGACAACTAGTTGGAAAGTGTTAAACGACGGATACATCCATGATAAATTAGTTTCTGAAGTAATTTTTTTTTCCCTCTAGGGTATTTAATCCGCCCAAAAGATCTTATTCAAGCTACGCAATAACTTTTTGACCAATTCGCAGTTAAAGATCCCCCAATCTTGACCAAATCTCACTTCTTTTGAAAAAAGATCGCTTCAAGGCCCGATGCCTCTCGGGGCATCGGACTTTGATCTCCCTTCAAGAAGAGCCTTTCAGTATCGAGTTATCGTCTAATTGGTCTTGGTTGCTTTAGCACCAAGGGTAATTTTGGAAGATCGGTCAACTTACCGCTCCGCCTACGCTTGGAAAAAGTCCTCATGTTGTGGAGGCTAAGAGTGCGTCTTATGAAAAATGCATTTTTTCTAAACAACAACAACAACAAATAAACCCACCAAGGATTTATCCTTGCCTGTTCCAAGTCAGGATAAAGGGCGAGGGTTGCGGTAGGCATGTGACAGCCAGCGTAAAAATTTTGTCACATTAACATGACATGAATCGGATTATGAATATCGTTGGGGCGTTTCCTCAGCAGCGACGCGCTACACTTCAAAGACCTGGGTGTAGTGATAAGTATGCAAAGGTTGCTAGGTCGTCGCCCGGAAGCGACGCGCCATCTCTTCGCCCGGGGGTGGTGTCAAATATGCAAGGGTGCGCTACACTTCAAAGACCTGTGTGTAGTGATAAGTATGCAAAGGTTGCTAGGTCGTCGCCCGGAAGCGACGCGCCATCTCTTCGCACGGGGGTGGTGTCAAATATGCAAGGGTTCCCGCATTGCGGACGAGTGCGGGTAAAGAAGCTAGTCCATGGTAGGTGTAAGGGTAGTGGGATGCGCTTTGGAACTTGGAACATTGGATCATTGACAGGGAGATCAGCAGAGGTGGTGAAAGTTATGAGGAGGAGGAAGATTCACATAATGTGTTTACAGGAAACTAAGTGGGTTGGAGAGAAAGCAAAAGAAATATCGCCTTGGGGTTTTAAGCTTTGGTACTCAGGAAAGGATAAGGGTAGAAATGGAGTGGGTATCATTATTGATAAGGAGTATATTAATGATGTGGTGGAAGTGTACAGGAAGTGTGATCGAATTATGGGCATTAAACTGGTGATACGTGATGAGATTATAACTATTATTTCCGCCTATGCACCACAAGTAGGGTTGGATGCATCTATTAAACAAGTGTTTTGGGAAGATTTGGAGGAGGTAGTGCAACGAGTACCTAGTGGTGAGAAATTAGTGATTGGTGGTGATCTGAACGGACATGTGGGGTCTAGTCGATATGGCTTTGAGAGCATACATGGAGGTTTTGGTTTTGGAGAGAGGAATGAAGCAGGAAATAGTATCCTGGACTTTGCGTTGGCATATGACTTGAGTATAATGAACACTTGGTTCAAAAAGAGAGAATCTCACTTGGTGTCCTATAGGAGTGGAGGTAATGCGAGTCAGATTGACTTCTTCTTAGTAAGAAATACTTGTAGAAAGAGTTATACAGATTGCAAGGTTGTTCCGGGTGAGAGCACAGCAACTCAACATAGACTGGTGGTACTTGATTTTCAAGTAAGAGAATTTCGAGGAAGAGAAAATCACAGGTAGACCCTAGAATCAAGTGGTGGAGACTTCAAGGGGAAAATCAACCGAAATTTGTAGCTAAGATGGTCGATACCGGTATTTGGGCGGATAATATGGAGGATATGGATATAGATTCTACTTGGACTAAGATGGTACATACCATAAAGGAGGTGGCGAAAGAAGTCCTTGGAGAATCTAGAGGAAATGGGCCACCAAGTAAGGACACATCATGGTGGAACGAGGAAGTAAAACAAGCAATAAAGGGCAAGCGAGAATGCTACAAATTATTGGGGAAATGTAGGAGCGACGAGAACTATGAGAAGTATAAGAAAACTAGAAGAGATGCTAAGAAAGCAGTAAGAGACGCAAGAGCAAAGGTGAATCAGAAACTTTATGATAAGTTGGATACAAAAGAAGGGGAAAAGGACATCTACAGACTCGCTCGTATGAGGGATAAGAGGACACGAGATATTGGGACGATTAAATGTGTGAAGGATGTAGACCAAAGAGTTTTAGTCGGGGATAAAGAGATAAAAGATAGATGGAGTTCGTACTTTGATAACTTGTTCAATGGCGGTCAAGAGCAGGATGTTGGAGATTTAAGTATCTCTTCGAGTATGGTTAATCGAGATTTTATGCGGAGAATTCGAAAGAGTGAAGTGGAAATGGCAATGAAAAAGATGAGGTTGAAGAAAGCCGTTGGACCGGATGGTATACCAATTGAGGTTTGGAGATGTTTCGGGGAGAGAGGAGTAGATTGGTTAACAACGCTATTTAACAAGATATGGAGAGTTAACACAATGCCATTGGAGTGGCGGAAGAGTACTCTGATCCCTTTGTATAAGAATAAAGGTGATGTCCAAGATTGTGCCAACTATCGGGGGATCAAACTAATGAGCCATACTATGAAACTTTGGGAAAGAGTGATTGCACAAAGGCTGAGAAAAATTGTGGATATTTCGGATAACCAATTTGGGTTTATGCCAGGAAGATCGACTATGGAGGCAATATATCTTATGAGACAAACCATGGAGAAATATCGGGATCAAAAGAAAGATTTGCATATGGTTTTCATTGATTTGGAGAAGGCATATGATAAAGTGCCAAGAGAGGTACTTTGGTGGGCATTAGCATAGAATGGTGTTTCAAAGAAATATATTGATATTATCAAGGACATGTATAATGGAGTTAGTACTTGTGTACAGACTAGTGTTGGAAAAGGCGAAGAGTTCCCTATAAAGATTGGAGTGCATCAAGGTTCCGCACTTAGCCCCTTTCTTTTGCTTTGATAATGGGACGAATTGACGAGGTCGGTCAAGATGATATACCAAAGCTGTATGCTTTGTTCGCAGATGATATCAGGTCTTGATTGATGAGACAAGAGAGGATGTTGAAAGTAAATTGGAGTTGTGGAGACACACTTTGGAATCTCGAGGTTTTCGATTAAGCGAAGCAAGGCGGAATATTTGGAGTGTAAGTTTAGCAGAGTTGGAAGTAGGGAGGCGGCGCGATCACATTTGATGGAAATATTATCCAAGCTTCGAGTTTTTTCGCTATCTTGGATCCATTATTCAAAAGGATGGAGAATTAGATGGAGATGTGGCTCATAGGATTAAAAGCGGAGTTGGTTGAAGTGGAAGAGTGCTACGGGGTTTCTATGTGATCGCGGCATGCCCAATAGATTAAAGGGAAAATTCTACCGCATGGCAATTAGGCCTGCATTGCTTTACGGCACCGAATGTTGGGCCGTGAAACAAAGGTCACGTGCATAAGATGAATGTGGCGGAGATGCGTATGCTTAGATGGATGTGCGGTCATACAAGAAAGGATCGATTGGGGAATGAGGTGATCGAGGTAAAGTAGGAGTTGCGCCCATCGAGGATAAAATGAGGGAAAATCGTCTACGGTGGTTTGGACATGTGAGAAGGAGACCGAGTGATGCACCGGTTAGGAGGCCTAACAGTGGAGAAATGATAAAATGGCGAGGGGTAGGGGAAGACCCAAACAAACTTGGATTAGAGAAATTGAAATTGATATGAATTTACTTGGAGTGGATGAAAGTATGGTGTTGAAGAGGCCGGAGTGGAGGGCAAAAATCCATGTGGGGGGTTGATTTTTTTTATTTATTATTTTTTTATTTTTTTATTTTTATTTTTTTATTTATTTTATTTATTTTATTTATTTTTTATTTTTTTTTAATTTAATTTTTTTATTTATTTTTTTCATGATAACATATGAGGATTCATTTTTGTAAATCGGGCTGAATCAGATCGATGACATTTTTGTAAATAACTGACGCTTCTTTTAAAAGACGCGGTGACATTTTTGTAAATAATTGAAACTTTGAGCGCACTGTCAACGTCGATTACAATGAGTGTCTAACACATGTACATGGCGCTCAAAAACACTAACATTGGCATTAAACTGATTTAGGCAGTGTTAGTAGTAAGAAGTGTGAATGTTAGTAACAAGGAGTTGCAGTACAAGTATCTGAAACTAAAAAATATTAACACTGGCATTAAAATGATATAATCAGTGTTAGTTATAAGGAGTGCCAGTGTATTTGTTTTAATAGTAAAAGTGATTGTGTTATTATGCGCGTGCGCTAAAACTAACATAACTTTTGACTCGGGATGAACCACGAAACGCACAACATATTAATTCGAAGAAAATTTGAGAACTACAAAAGTCACGGGCATGCGGCTCATGATATCGGGTTTATAAAACTCAAAATACTTCATTTAGACCCTCAAACGGGCCTTTGAAGTTTTTATAAATTTTGTTATTGAGTGCTAAAACATGTGTTTTGATAAGTGTCATCAAATGTGTTTAAGAGTGCAATCACATGTACGAAAGAATGCAAATATTAATATTAGTAGTGTCAGCAACAGATTTAACGATTGCTAGTTTTAGTTGATAATGTTCACTATTTACGAAAATATCACCGTGCATATTTTTAAAAAAGTGAGTTAATTACAAAAATGTCGCGGATTCAATTCATTCAAAAACACATTTTTTTTAGCTTATGGAAAACGTGTATCCCAACATTTTGTGATTGCTTAATATGTCAAGAGTCTCTTCCACTGAAAAATCAACCACTTTCCCCTTAATTGTGTCTTTATTTCTTTTGTTTAATCGTTTGTGGATAAGATTTTGGTATTTATTCAAATTATGTAGTTTGCATGAAATAAGTTATCTATATTATATTATATGCTTTTAAAACATTTATTCATCCAATTCTAGAGAGGTAGGAAATGGTCATAATACAAAGTTACAAAATGAAAAGGTTAAGAATGGCAACTTTTCCTTTTTCTAGAAAAAAAAAAAAGAGTTTGACTTTTGTCAAAATTTGCAATCTCTTTTTGACTAATGACGCTTCACATCTTATAATACCACCATGGTACAACTACCTCTAAATTCTTAAAATTAGAGATGTGAAAGCAGTTAGAATGAGCGAATCTATAACTTAACTTTGACTATATTGCAGTTTTCATTTTAAAATTAATTAATTATAAAGAAAATAGCTTCTCAAGTTCATATATTAATCCATGTTTATCTTTCTAATAAATGTAAAATAATTATCAAACCTAAAGTCCTCTTAAAATTTCCCTCACTACTTTATATATTTTCCGTTTGAAATAAAAAAGATCCTATATATTTAACGTAACCACATTCCATTTCCATCCAATATATTTTCCATTCTCACTACTCCTATCAAATACACACAATTCACACACACTAACATGGGAAACAGTTTGGGAGGGAAAAAAACAGCAAAAATTATGAAGGTAAACGGAGAAACATTCAAGTTAAAAACTCCGGTGACCGTTGCCGACGTAGTCAAGAACTACCCCGGCTACGTTATCTTAGAATCCGAAGCCGTAAAGCACTTGGGAATCCATTCGAAGCCGTTGGATCATTATCATGAGCTTAAACCTAAGAAGCTCTATTTCTTGGTAGAGTTGCCTAAGATTCAAGAAGTTGATAGCAATATTAGGAGTACGAGAAGGGTGCAGTCGGGGATTAATATGAGCGCTAAGGACCGGCTCGAGAGTATGATGTTGGCTAAGCGGTCGATGTCCGAGCTTTCGGTTATGAGGGGCCCACGGAACATTGCGATGGTGGAGGAGGGTGATAATATTAATGATCCTATGAGGGTGAAGTTGCGGTTGCCTAGGGCGGAGGTGGAGAGGTTGATGGCGGAGAGTAAGGATGAGACGGAGGCGGCGGAAAGGTTGTTGAAGCTTTGCATGGGTGGCAATGATGGCGGCGGCAGTGGTGGTGGTCATGAGAGAATTAGACCGGGTTTGAAGGCGCGTGGTGAGGTATGTTTATCTAGTTTTTCAGATAATAATTAATTATTTGTTAATTGCAAATTGTTACACATTTGATCCAGATTTTATGGCATGTTTAATGGTTTGACATTTCGCTGCTTTAATACGTTTTTGAATTATTCAATGTTTAAAATGACTTTTTTTTAAAAAAAAAATTCTTAAAAAAAATTCTTTTAAAAAAAAAAAAAAACCCTTTAGAAAAGAGAAAAGCCAGGTTTGGTGGAAAGCCTAATTAATGAAGTAAATAATTAAAAATAGGAGCATGCATGCATCCAATTGTTTAATTAAAAGACATGACGTAACTAACATGGCCATTCATTGACTTTAACGTTGTATTATGTTGTGACATAGAATTTTATATATGTTGAAAGATTATGAAAAAAGTAAGTAAATATTGATTTAAAGTTGTGTTTTGTTGACTGCAGAAGAAGAAGCGAGTGAATTTCATGCCAATCAGCGAAAGAGAAATACAATTAGCTGTGGCCTAATTCCTTCCGGTGCCCATAATGTCAAGAGAAATGGTCTGTGGATTTTGATCAAACCTCCTCGAGGAGAATGGATTATAACTTAACCCCAATGTATTTCGTTAATTAGTTACATTCCCTTCTTCACTTTGTTACAACTTCCATTATTGATCATTCATGGACTTTTCCCACTTGCCTGAGTTGCCTTTTATTAATGCTTTCAAAGGGGACATCACCGGCCAATTGACTAGTCAGTAGTTGCAGTGTTCTAAAAAGATCCCGCCTAAGGGTGCTTAGGCCTCGTCTAGGCGCTAGACCCTTCTCCAACGCCTAGTTCTAAGTCCGCCTAGGTCCCGACTAATCCCGACTAGTCTCCGCCTAGGTGCTAGGCCCGACTCCACCACATAGCATCCGTCTAGCGCTTTTTAAAATCTTGATCAATTGTATAAAACACAATTGTGTTTGGATCACAAAAATCATGCCTTACAATCCCATAATAAATCTTCGCATTTGACTACTCAACTTACATTTTTAAGAAATATGCACATGTACATAAACTAAAGGTACAATTTTAAGAATCCAAAAATGTATTACCAGACGCTCAAAAATAGGACAAACTTTGTAACGATCCCGAATTTTCACAACAATAATAATATTTAATTGATAATAAAATAACCTCAAACGACTAATAAAATCATAATTCAAACACTAACCACAATTTGAAATAACTTAAATGCGAATAACAGTAACAATTTCAACGGCTAGTACAATCCACTAGCTCAACAAAATCCTTAAAGTCTTACAAACTCTAAAATAACTGAAACAACTGACTAAAGAGTCTAAAATGAAAATAAACTAAACCGATCCTTGAACTCCTTATGAAGTGCTCCCGAACTGTTTCACATTCTTCCTATATGAAATCTGGAAGAAAAGAAGATGAAATGGTGAGCGAACAATGTCCAGTAAGTTCATATACAACCCCTTCGGTTACTAAGGAGGAGTTGACCTGAAGGAATATCAAATGATACAAATTTTAAGTAACAATCGAAGACATAACAGAACACAAATTCGAAATAGTTATTTACCAATTCTCAAACCAAATGTCTTTCAAAATCTCAACGGTTTCACAAACTGAGTTGACAAATGTTTTGGAGTTCCAAATGATGACGAAATCGATTCAAATTGACTCGAATGATTTACTTAATTAAAGCCGTCCCATACCAGTTTAAACTAACTAAACCATTCACAGATTATAAGGAAATTCAAAGGACTGATAAGCTGAACAAAATTGACTCGAATGATTTAGTTATCTACAACTGTCCCATACCAGCCGTAGATAATCAAATCATTCACATACATCATGATCACATAAGTGGTCCACTGACCTTATCAAACCAAAATCCCATAAATGGAACAAAATGGCTTCGCAGAGTCCTAAACAGTGTATTTGAAACACCCCACCACTAATTTGAAGCGGTGTACTAAGTTTGCCCGAAGGCCAAATATCAAATATATCCCGCCGAAGCAGGTTGTCTAACTTAGATCATTGATGAAATACAAAATTATATCATATCAAAACTCATTTTTATAGAGAATACGAACTTTCACAATAACAATAAAATTCTGTATTTACGAAACCAAAAGAACGATTTAGCAAACGAATAACAAAAGATTAGCAAATAACGGTAAACGAGGGAGTCAAAACAAATACTGACGCGAGGTCAGCTTTTACGTATCAAAGGAACATACATCACCAAGAAATATGCAGAAGCCTAAATAATGAAACGGAGTGGAAATCAATCATCTTTTACGTATCAAAAGGAACATACATCACCAAGGAACATACATCACCAACAATGCTTCACGCGCTCGAATCTACAATCATTGCAAAAAGGTTTCTTAGGTTACAATAATGTCTAATTACCTAACCCGAACATTCTTTAATCTTTCTTATTACCTATAAGTTAATCTTTCTTAACATCTTCTTAGGTTAACCAATCCCCCGTAGGTTTTACCAAAATATCCCTAGGGTCTTAGGGGTTTTTCTATACTCAATCCCCAATAATATTCTCTAATTCACAATTACACACACTAATTACACCTTTTCCAGCACACACTAACACACATTAAACCCCAACACACACACGCACTAACCCTAACACCCCACACACACCAGCCGCACCACACACACTGCATGGCTAAAACACACACACATACACACGCATAACACACACACACACACTGCTGCCATACAGCAGCACACACACGCAGACTCTCAGCAACACACAACGCACACAAGCAACACCCACACACGCACACAGTAGTATCACACACACACGCACAGTACACTCACATACACATCAGACACCTATCTCCTACTGCAAACAACCAGAACATACACAAAAACCCTAAATCCCATTTAACTCCTTAGCATACAATGATCTTAGGCCAACCCATTGACTTATCATGCCCCAAACCTTAATCAACAATGAAGGATTTTCTAGGGTTTCAATATCAAATTCCACAAAACAATAAAGAATTTCAAGATTCATATCCTAATAAATTGATTTCTCAACCCAAATCTTACTCTTAGACTTTCTAGGATTTTCTAGGGCGTTCTTCCTTAGAAATCAAAACAAGAACCATTACTTACCTTGGATTCTTGAGCTTTGAAAACACAACAATAGAGGTTCTTCCTCTTCCTTCTTCCTTCCCAAGCTCGGCTCTCTCTCTTTCTCTCTCCCTCAGATTCTTCCTCTGCCTTCCAGTTTCTTCCTCTGCCACTCTCTTTCTCTGCGTCACTCTCTCTCAGTCGATTCTCTCTCTATGCGGCTCCCCCTCTCACGCCTGTTCTCTCTCTAATTTCCTTCTCAGCGCTGTCCTTTTTTTATTTCTGCCGTTCTCTACCGTTTTCTCTCTCTAATCGCTTTCTCTCTCTATTTCTAATTTATCTTCTGCCGCCTCCCTCTCTCTCTATTCTTATTAACGTAAATAATTTTAGGCTGCTAGGGTTTTCTAAAAAAAAAGGTATTTGTAAATGGGTTTTACTAAACCTAAGCCCAATCTCCAAAGCCTAACTCATCTAAATAATTTAAACCCACATAATATATTCCTAAGACTTCAATATAAATATTAGGCCCTCTAAAGCCTAAATGAAAATTTTAACAATTTATCAAATAATCCTCGAATTTTTTTTTTGGGGTTATTACATTCTTATCCCCTTAAAAGAAGTTTAGTCCTCTAAACTTTCATAATCCGATGAATGAGCTAATCTTATCATATCAATCAATATTAAACACTCCAAGAATGACACTGAGGTCAAACCTAAGGCTCAAATCAAACTTATTCTCACACATCCTAAACTCCCAAAGATCTAAAGCCAAAGCTCTGATACCAACTGTAACGACCCCGAATTTCCACAACAATAATAATACTTAATTGAAAATAAAATAACCTCCAACGACTACTAAAACCATAATTCAAACACTAACCACAATTTGAAATAACTTAAATGCGGATAACGGTAACAATTTCAACGGCTAGTACAATCCACTAGCTCAACAAAATCCTTAAAGTCTTACAAACTCTCAAATAACTGAAACAACTGACTAAAGAGTCTAAAATGAAAATAAACTAAACCGATCATTGAACTCCTTATGAAGTGCTCCCGAACCGTTTCACATTCTTCCTATATGAAATCTGGAAGGAAAGAAGATGAGAGGGTGAGCGAACAATGCCCAATAAGTTCATATACAACCCCTCCGGTTACTAAGGAGGAGTTGACCTGAAGAAATATCAAACGATACAAATTTCAAGTAACAATCGAAGACATAACAGAACACAAATTCGAAATAGTTATTTACCAATTCTCAAAGCAAATGTCTTTCAAAATCTCAAGGGTTTCACAAATTGTGTTGACAAATGTTTTGGAGTTCAAAATGATGATGAAATCGATTCAAATTGACTCGAATGATTTACTTAATTAAAGTCGTCCCATACCAGTTTTAACTAACTAAATCATTCACAGATTATAAGGAAATTCAAACGACTGATAAGCTGAACAAAATTGACTCGAATGATTTAGTTATCTACAACTGTCCCATACCAACCGTAGATAATCAAATCATTCACAGACATTATGATCACATAAGTGGTCCACTGACCTTATCAAACTAAAATCCCATAAAGGGAACAAAATGATTCCGCAGAGTCCTAAACAGTGTATCCGGAACACCCCACCACTAATTTGAAGTGGTGTACTAAGTTTGGTTGAATGCCAAATATCAAATATACCCCGCCGAAGCAGGTTGTCTAACTTAGCGATCATTGATGGAATACAAAATCATATCATATCAAAATTCATTTTTATATAGAATACGAACTTTCACAATAACAATAAAATTCTGTATTTACGAACCAAAAGATTTTTTAGCAAACGAATAACAAAAGATTAGCAAATAACGGTAAACGAGGGAGTCAAAACAAATACTGACGCGAGGTCAGCTTTTACGCATCAAAGGAACGTACATCGCCAAAAAATATGCGGAAGCCTAAATAATGAAACGGAGCAGAAATCAATTAACTTAAAGATGTATAATCTCTTACCTTAGCGTTGCTTAGTACTTCCAACAATGCTTCACGTGCCCGAATCTACAATCATTGCAAAAAGGTTTCTTAGGGTACAATAATGCCTAATTACCTAACCCGAATATTCTTTAATCTTTCTTATTACCTATAAGTTAATCTTTCTTAACATCTTCTTAGGTTAACCAATCCCCCATAGGTTTTACCAAAATACCTCTAGGGTTTTTCTATACTCAATCCCCAATAATACTCTCTAATTCACAATTACACACACTAATTACACCTTTTCCAGCACATACTAACACAAACTAAACCCTAACACACACACATGCACTAACCCTAACACCCCACACACACCAGCCACACCACACACACTGCACGGCTAAAACACACACATACACACGCAGAACACACACACACACTACTGCCATACAGCAGCACACACACACATAGACTCTCAGCAACACACAACGCACACACGCAATAATCACACACGCACACAGCAGTAACACACACACACACGCACAGTACACTCACACACACATCAGACACCTATCACCTACTGCAAACACCCAGAACATACACAAAAACCCTAAATCCCATTTAACTCCTTAGCATACAATGATCTTAGGCCAACCCATTGACTTATCATGCCCCAAACCTTAATCAACAATGAAGGATTTTCTAGGGTTTCAATATCAAATTTCACAACACAATAAAGAATTTCAAGATTCGTATCCTAATAATTTGATTTCTCAATCCAAATCTTACTCTTAGACTTTCTAGGATTTTCTAGGGCGTTCTTCCTTAGAAATCAAAACAAGAACCATTACTTACCTTGGATTCTTGAGCTTTGAAAACACAACAATGGAGGTTCTTCCTCTTCCTTCTTCCTTCCCAAGCTCGGCTCTCTCTCTCTCTCTCCCTCAGATTCTTCCTCTGCCTTCCAGTTTCTTCCTCTGCCGCTCTCTTTCTCTGCGTCCCTCTTTCTCAGTTGATTCTCTCTCTATGCGGCTCCCCCTCTCATGCTTGTTCTCTCTCTAATTTCCTTCTCAGCGCTGCCCTTTTTTTCTTTCTGCCGTTCTCTACCGTTTTCTCTCTCTAAACCATTTTCTCTCTCTAAACCGCTTTCTCTCTCTATTTCTAATTTATCTTCTGCCACCTCCCTCTCTCTATTCTTATTAACGTAAATAATTTTAGGCTGCTAGAGTTTTCTAAAAAAAAAAAAAAGGTATTTGTAAATGAGTTTTATTAAACCTAAGCCCAATCTCCAAAGCCCAACTCATCTAAATAATTTAAACCCACATAATATATTCCTAGGACTTCAATATAAATATTAGGCCCTCTAAAAGCCTAAATGAAAATTTTAACAATTTACCAAATAATAGTCGAAATTTTTTTTTGGGTTATTACAAACTTTCTTTCTTTCTGCACATGTGCATAAATTAAAGGTACAATTTCAAGAATGAAGCTAAACCAAAGACATTTCTTCAGTTCCTTGGCATAACTTGTATAAATAAATAACACCTTTTTTCTCAGTACCCCAGAATCCAAAAATGTATTACCAGACCCTCAGCCTTTCTCCTATTTTCCGCAGTACTCACCATTATTACGAGAGAAATACCTGTGATCAGTTCATGACGACCATTGATCCGGGACTGTGAGGAAATACGTTGTCATGGCTTTCCGGAATCTTCTCTTGTATTGTTTTGGAGAAACAATAGTCGGTAAAGCATTCTTTGGACCTCCCAATATACCAGATGCCTTTACCCAAGTCTCCAAATGTTTGTCCCATGTATACTGCCTCATGAAATCAATGATTCCCAGTACCAACTCCTTCTTCTCATCATCCACCCCAACCAGCAATGAATAATCCATAACATCTACAGACTGGAAAAGAACAAGAAATTACTAACCTTTAGTTCAGAGTCTAAGTAAATAAAATACGTGGTCACAACCAATGGCAAAGCCAGAAAGTTTTGTGAAAATCAATGGTCACATCCGGACCTCCGGTGGAGAAACCAGAAAGTTTTGCGAAGGGGGTCAAGATAGATAATTATACGTGTCATTTAAAATTTTGAAATAAAAGGGGTCAGAATGATATCATAGTGCAAATTTAACCAAAAAAGAGGGTCAAAATAGACAAAAATATAATTTTTTTGTTCTTTTTCAAAATTTAGAGGTACTAAAATGACATTTCTCAAACGTCAAGGGGGTCGAGTGACCCCCATTCCTTATATATGGCTTCACCAATGTTCACATCGAGGTACATAATTTCACATTTAGACTCAGTATAAAGCAGGATGGTTAAAGAAAACTTACTGCTAAGAAAGAAGTGTCATTCCAAACTGCTCTTTCTAGGCTTCTCTTAGCTTTGCTTCCAAGAAAGATTGGTTTAGTCCGTAGTGTCTCCAACAGATTCATATCTAGCAAAGTTTTGTTTTCTCCGGATGTATCAGAATTGTAACGTGATCTTGCAGAGCCCTTTAGATCATACACCCTCGAAATATTTCTTTTAAAAAACAGATTCTCCATCACCATCATATCCATTTTCGTCTCCTTCCCGCCTCTCAAATGTTTGACAGTTACCTGCCATCAGCCCATCAGACCACATTATTAGGATTATAGAAAAATAAAATAAAAAATCATGACACGACTTTCCATTGGCTTGGTGTGAAGTGTACAACATTATTCGGAGTCTAACCTGATAAATGCCAACAACTTTGGCTAGACAAGTTGGGCCTCCGGAGTTCAAACAATCGGTCATGTACTTGAAGTACTCGGGTGCAAATTTCTCGAAAGATTCCAACTCGGTCTTAGTGACTTGCTTTATAATGAACCGTTCATCCAATGATTTTGCAAAGTAGACGTTGCTCTTCCCTCCTTGTGCACTCCATTTCTTGCACCGACTTAAAGACCGAATAAAATCCACCTCACTCGGGCAGCATTTCTTCCTAAGACCATCAAATTGCTTTGCAAAATAACATGTGACAGAAAATTTCACCTTACCAATAGCATTACAAGATTCGTCTTCGAATTGGATTTTCAAGTGAGGAGAAACCCCCTTGGAATCCGTAAACAAAGAGCTTACAGTTGCCGAAGCATCTTCGGATCCATAACTTCCATATTGATAATAGTCCAAATCAAGAGAGCCAAAAGACTGCCAGGTCGAGATGTTTGAAGAAATCGAACTCTCTCGCATGATTCCATCGGGCCCACTTGGCTTACCTGCAATCCAATCCTCATGCTCCTTGGTTGTAAGGGCATATGAGATTATGCTCGTGGGTTCATTATCATAAACAGCAATAACCACATTACTTTGGCCACCATGTGGGACCAACAGATGTACTCCTTCGGGCAGTAGAGATAACAAGGAAATAAACGAGGGTTTAGTACCCAATGAAAGATCGAATCTTTGGGCTTCACGAGGCAAAAGTTGGGAAAAACTCCTATGCATGTTTGCAACGGGATCTCTAACCATATTCTTGAAATCTCCAGAAGCATGAAAAGATTGAATCTTTGTCAAATGCAATGAAGAAGAAGGCAGGCCTTTCTTGATTCTATCTTGGATTCTGAGGGCGGAATCAA
The DNA here is from genome assembly GCA_022495995.1 of Adenophora triphylla var. japonica. Classification (NCBI taxonomy): domain Eukaryota; kingdom Viridiplantae; phylum Streptophyta; class Magnoliopsida; order Asterales; family Campanulaceae; genus Adenophora; species Adenophora triphylla. The sequence goes on from JAFEMH010006928.1 coordinate 68,053, forward strand.
TAGAATAAACTCTTGCAGGTGAAAGCAGCTTTTTAAACTGTGGATTGACCGAAGCATACTCTACTCCATCTACATTGACCATCTGTGACTGAGATTTTGACGGAATTACAAGTGAGCCACTCCAAGCAGAGTCTATTTTATCAGATAGAACTGATGCAGCCGAAGGGGCCCGCTCCAGCGATGTCTTGATTTCCACATTTATTTGTACTTCATCTTCCTTGTCAATATAGACTGAGTTTGAAAATGAGTCTTCAGGAACAGTAAATACATAAGCCTCCGCATTCTGGTTGGACTCAAAATCTTTCTCCGAAAAATCAAGTGATTTTGAGCTCTCTGGCATGAGATCAACATGGTTATGCTCAATACTGTTATTATTCGAAAATGAATCACTTTTAAGAGACATGGTCCCTAAGTTTGATGAAGCATTTTGTATACCCTTGGGACTATAATTCCTTCCAAGGAGAGAATCCAGTGAATAAAGCCGGCGATCCCAAACATGCAAACTGATTAGAAGGGCATGTCTCAAATGATTAAGTTCAAGCACATCGATTGTCACCCGACCCAAATCTGAAGCTTCTCCAGTAGATGGTTGAAAAATATCCTAATAAAACAAAATGAAGATTAGACAAATATATGTATATATCACTTGAAAAATGTCTACTAGTCAGAAAGAAAGAAAGAAAGAAAGAAATGAGTCCTATTGTAGGCTACTTACAATATAGTCATCTCTTTCTTTTATAAGCATGTCTTTCAACTCCTTGATGTGCCCCATTAGATCACTTGTATCAAAAGAATCATGCACAGAAGATCTACCTTTCTGTTCCAATGTGTATAATACACTCGATATCCCATCGTAAAAGGCTACTGCCTTGCTCAAAAGCTGAAAATGCCAAAACAGGAAGTTAGGGTAAGGAATTAACAATAACAATATCATGTTTTTTCTATTTTTCACAACAAACTTGTAAAGATAAAAGATTTTATTTTAATGTATACAGCACCTCTGCCACTTCTTTTCTCAACCAATCCTGCTGAAAATGACCATTAAACTGAAGCACCAATGGGGGTAAGTGGACAGAGAGAATATCAATAGGAGAATATCGGAAAAATGCAACCATATTTCCAAACCTGCCAACAAAAGAATCAAATTATTTCAGTACATGTTGCCTTTCCAAATAAGGAAAGTGACTTAGTGTAATTTTAACATTGTACAAGTGATGTACAAACTAGTAAAGCACCTTTCTTAAAAACGTTAACAAGTCAAATGCGACATTTATTACGGGACAGAGGGAGTAACAGTCAAATATCAAGGTAGAATTACCCATAGAAACGAAGACAGTCCTTTTGCAGAGAATGACCACAACTTGCTATGCGATTGGCAGTTGCATGGTTCGAAAAACTGAGCTCCAAAAACTTTCCAAAAGATAAACCCCAAGCAGCATCAGACATGACAACTCGACGAGCTGCAGGAGGAACCCCATCAACATGAGCACACCTGAGGCATCGATGCCACATCCAAATCTTTCCATATCTCTCCCCCGGTAGCTTCACTGATGGAAGCCGTCTAACATTTATTGTAAGATTTCCTTGCCGATGGCTATAGCAAATTACATGGGCTTCAGCTGGTTCCTGGCATGACCGGCAGCAAGATGCCTGAAGAAGAAATATTTGTATAAATTTTAGAAATTTCCATTTTTTTAAGTTTGAAGGAGTATAAACAATTCAATATATAAGTTACCTGATCAAATAGATCTTCTTGAAGGTACCTCCCAAGTGGCTTATCAAAAGAGCCATAGAACTTTATGCGAAGTAGTCTTGAGCGTTCACATACAGTTCCATTTGGCATGCATCGGCTAGAAAATGAAACAAGTATGCTCTGATGACTATCGGTAGCTGAAAAGCATTCATTATTGACTTTGCCTTCATCCACATTTGGACTTAAGTTCTCTGATTCAACATTAGCAGTCAAATCATCAGATAATGTGTCAAAGTTATGGCTTCCATTTCCAATTCTACCCTCCACGGACGTAGAAATAGGAGGACAAGGCTTATAGTGGTTGACCAGTAACTCTAGTTCATCAAGTTCCAAGCCTATCACATGAGACCCTTCGTCAAAGCTGGAAAAATCAGCAATATATTGTGAAGTTGATGGAACGGAAGGGATACTGGAAATAGAATGTTCCGCAGTCAGCTGCTCTGGAATTGAGATCGACGGTTTAGATGATATCTTAGGTAAACTAGCCCCCTCATCAGCAAGGAAGGAAGTCTCCAAGGATAAATGATAAGCTGCAAACACTGCAAACTGAACAACGTGCTTAACCTTCTTTAGCTCTTCACGCGATGACCCTTTTAGTAAAACCTATGAAAAAAAAAAAAAAAAGTATGTTAACAAAAGAATAATTACAGGATGACCAGAAGAAACTACTTAAAGAGTATACAAGATTACTGATATAAACATTACTAATTATCCAGGATGAAGAATATAACCGTGCATCCTAAACGCCTGGGACAACCTTCAAAAAACATTAAGGTTTTGGAAGGCTTCTTGTTGAACTGATTGGCAGCCTCATGTTCTTCAGAAACTTTTTCCAATCTGAAGAGTTCACATTGACCCAACCTTGTTGTAGAAATCTTGTCGACATATGGAGTTATAGGAGCACCTGTGCACCTCGATATCCGCTCCAATAATGGCCTTTTAACATTCAACACCAAAGATATATCCTTTGCTAGCAGATACTCTTGTGCATATGAAGAAACACTTTTTTCTACGAGTAGCACGTTTGGACGGTGGGCCTCAATCTTTGAAACAATCATCTTCAGATGGTCGATTTCCTGTTCACAGAAAGCAAAGTTATAAACTGATGCCTATTGCTCTAAAAACCCAAATCAGATATAAATAGAGAAATTATACAAAAACCTGTTGCAGCAAAGTATTAAAAGAAGCCAGCTGGTTGTGATCTCTCTGATACTCCAGTGCTCCTCCTAAAACAAGTAATCTAGCATTTTTGTATTCTGAAGTCATCCGTTTGTGTTTAATATTTTTGGTACAAACTATTCCTTTGACAAGGGCGCTGCATTACGAGAAAAAAAAAAACTTAATTACACATTAAAAAAACACTTCATGTTCTAATTAAGATGTACTCCCTCCATCCCACTAAAAGTTACACTGTTGTTTTGGACACGAGAATTAAGAAAAAGTGTAAGTGTTGTGAGTATTAAAAGTGAAGTAGGAGAGAGAAAGTGGGTAGAGAATAGTGAGTGGATAGTTGTTGTGAGTATGCAAGTGAGTGCCATTGTTTAAAGAATTATTCCAACATTTCCATTTTAGAAAAGTGTAATTTTTAGTGGGACATCCAAAGGGGCAAAGGTGTAACATTTAGTGGGACGGAGGGAGTAAGTATGAGTTGGTTTAATTATACCTCTCACAAGGACTTCCTGCTGCTACACACTTCACCTTCACATAATCACCGGGGTCCATGCTACCTCCTTTGCTAGTATCTGGTTTCACAAATTTTGCAGCTTGCCAAGCTATTGATGTTATAATGTCAAGCCATTTCTCCAATGCTATCTGCTCCCCATGTAACAGCTGTGATACAAGTGCCCGAAAATGCCCCTGTACTACAGCTCTCAAGGGCTCCTTTTGATCCTCATTACGTTTGTCCGTCTCTGGGAAAAGGCTATCACTAGATGAAAACATCACACTGGTCTCTCCCATTTCATCATCATCATCATCATCATCATCATATGCAAAGAAATTATTTGATAAATCGGCATTTTCATCGTCAGTGCCGGAGGAAACCAAATGAGACTATTTTTTCAAAATCCAATGGCTTGTGCACAATATTACATTGGTCCGTATATATTGAAATGTCATTGTGTGTATTATCTGAATCCTCAGTGGTCTCTTGGTCATGGATTTTTAAAACAGCCATGGCTTCATTCTGAGACCTCGGAGTTTCATTCTGTTCCTCTTGCGGCTGTACAAAATGCCCAGCTCTATTGGAAATAATATTAATCCTAGAGGGGCTGTCCGAAGGACTTGATCCAATGGACATAAAGGTGTAAAATTCATGTCTAGTACTAACACTACTTGAGTCTAAATCTGAAGTATCAACACTATATGGGCTAAAGAAACGCTTGACGGAATCCTCTCCATCATCTTCATCGCTCCTACAAATAAAGAAAGAGATATAGCAAGAGTGAAAAAGAGAGATGAAAAGGAAAAAGTAATGCTTGCCATGCATCTGCTTTTGCTTAAGATATTATGGTATATGAGGATACATACACATTTGCATAAAGAGACTAGTAGAATTGAACAGATAACTCAACTGGCTAAATGTTTTTTTCTTTTAAATCCAATTGGCCAAATGGTTTTAAGAAGTAAGTCAATCCAGTTTGAGTTTACATAGCCATTCATTTCTCAAAATATCATTTTGCACAAGTTGCCTTTAAATAGTCGCTATATTATACACTATTTCTGACATGGTAATATAGTCTCATTCTATGGTCAACTTGGTCGAATTATAACCAAAATTTCTATGAAAATTTAATTATCATCATAAAATTCTAAAGATTTGACATGCACCAATAAAAATATTGTCAAAACAACTTTAAGATTATCACGAGGATAATTAAATTTTTGTCAAAAGTCAATTAATTTGACCATAAAAATCAAAGTGAGGTTATCTTCTCAAAACAGAGGGAGTATAGCCTACCATAAGGTTGAACTGGAATACAACAAAAGTAAGAATTGAAAAGTAGTAACGAAAGGGGAATTGTGTGGATCTGCTTTGCATCTTACATTTCACTAGGTTCCATGACTACATGTCAGATAGCTCCGACTCACTTCTATTTTACGGATTTTGTACCTTTTATTCTATCGACAACCCCTACATTTTTCCGGTTGCAAATTTTTTGCGTCCCTATAATGTGGCACAAGTGTGCTTCCTACCCTCGTTCCCTAAACAGTAATACTTCGGTACTTCCTATGTCCCGGCTCGACTTACTTAACTCAGGTGGTCAACTTGATTCAACTTTGACCAAGAATTAGTAAAAATTTAATTATATTAATGAAATTCTAAAATATATCCCATTGATAGTCATTTAAATGATGCATCAATGACAATTTTTTTTACAAAAACTAGGATAACTTTAAAATTATTTAAGACACTGATCAAGAACATCACCCAAAATTCCTTCAAAAAAAAAAAACCCATATTTATCTCACATGAGATAATTGCTTACTCAGCATCAACCAAGTATATTATGATAGAAACCAATCAAATTTTGACAGAGGCCAATCAAATTTTGCAAATCAACAAGATAGAAGAAAGTTCAACATCAAAAACACGAATCCAAATAATATCGGAAAACTGTTAAATTGCTTCCACATCCAAACAGCACATCCAAGGGAAGAGCCAAGAGTCTAATTCAATATAATTATATCACAAAATAATTGGATAAACATTAAAACAGTATAGGTGGAGGCTACAAACGGCGATACCTGATTGGAGAACGACATACTAAAGCAGCTTTGAGAGAATTGCCAGTAACTCCATCACTACAGCAAATTGGGGATGGTGGCTCAGGGCTTTGCCTTGGAGATTCAAAAGGATGAATTTTATAGCTATACTTTCCACCAACAACACAAAATTTGCAGGATTGAAGGTCAAGCTCAGAATCATTAGCAGCTCTTTTGGGTTCAACATCAAAACAACCAAACCCCTGCCCACAATTATCACAAAATACCATACTACAACTTTGGCAACGGTACAAGGGCCCGGAAATCTCCGTCTCACAGTGGCTACACATTTTGCAAACATTTTCCGCCATTTTTGATTCGCTTGATAAACAAGTTTGATCACTAGTTCCCAATGAAACCCAAGATCTAACTTTCTCAATGAAATCTAGCAGGGAATTATCGGGAATTCCCATACACCTTTCAATCCCCTCCCCCTCAATTCCTATTACAGTATAAAGCTAACAGAGTTCTATTCTCTGACCAAAGATAATTAGATTGTTGGTATGAAATTTTTTTATCAAAAACCACAAATGGAAAAAAAATGTAGGCTTAGGCTCGATAACAAAGTTATATTGAGATTAGTAAAAATTTGTTCTTTTTTCTTTCTTTTGTAAAAAATGGAAAGATTTAAGAAAGGAATTGAAGTCCCCCTAAAATCAAAAATTTTCTCGAAGGGGAATAGATAGGCTAGTCAATTAATACACACAGAAAATCTTGACTATATTTACCCAATATATTACTATAATGACTCAAAACAACAAAGATTACAAATCAGGAAAAGGGCAACTGAATTATGCAATCAATTAATTGATCAATTAGAGACACTCAAAGCTTGAAACTTTAACTAGCCAATCCCTGAATCATCAAGATCAAATCCCAGAATCAGCAAAACCATCAAATCCACAAATCCAAAGCTTTATGAACCAAGAAAACAAACACCCAGATCAGTTCTCCTTTGACTTTTCTTGACCAAAAAAATTGAACCCACCAAAACCCATAAAACAAAGTTAAAGAAAAAGGTGTTCTTTAATTAAGAGGAAGGAAAGGGGAGCAAGAACAAATCTAGAGAGAGAATGAAAGAGAAAACAACTAGAGATGGAAGAGAATGAGGCAAATATGGAGTGAGGAGGAGAGGTTTCCCTTTTTAATGGAATTGAAATTGGTTTGAATCTCCAGGCATTTACCAATCTGCTTCTTCTTGTTCTTGATGTTGTTCACTTTCAGCAACACTTTTCCACATTTCTTTCCCATTTTTCACGGTTTTGTTTGCTTTCATTTTCATTCCTACAACTTCATTTAAATATAAATTCACTTAATCTATCCCTTTCTCTCTCTCCAACTTTCTTCTGTCTACTTTATCTTTTCTTTCTTAGGGTTTATGTCATGGATAAGACAATGAAAACTTTACCCTTTCTTCAAGAGTTACACTTGAATCCCTACGCTTTTAGATATTGGCCGTTTTAACTCTTTTTCTCAAATATTATAACCCTATGCCTACGCCTGAAAGCCATACCGAGTAATTAATTAGGGCATCTCTAATGGTCTTAGGTGGCAATGTATCGATACCTATGATTGGGGTTCTTACCATTGTGGGAGAATTTTAAGTACTCCCAGACAAGAAATGGGTTCTCTGCCTAGTATCCATTATTTTGTGGGTCTCATAGGCAGGTAAGTGACATTTACTCTCTCTCTCTCCTTTTCTTATTCTATTAAAAATTAATAATGAATCATTTTAGAAATTTTTAAGGGATCAACCATTGTGAAGAAAATAAGAAATTGTTATTTGATGACATGGCGATGAAGTGGCAAGTAATAGAACCCATTATGGGTTCTACCATTGGAGATGCTCTTAGTATAATACACATAAAAAAAAACGTTTATTATACTCCACATAATAAATATTATTTTATAAAAATTTAAAATATTTTATTATTTAAAATATTTAAATTGTAATATTAATATTTTTCAAAATTAATTAAAGATAATAATAATTAATTATAACATGATTTTTTATCAGGAAGTATAGAAAATATTATTTTTATATTTATTTTTTTCAAACAAACACACAAATAATTAGTTTTTGAGCCTCTTTTAAGAAACATATGTGAATATATTAACGTATTACACACTAAAACTTAATAAAAAATTTAGTTTATCTACATAAAATATAACATATTTTTGCGGACGTATATTTTATTGATATGCGTAATATACCCGTAGCAACTTTTAGAATAATTTTTACTGATTCCGTATTTTTATGTCTTATTTTTCACCGTAACTTTGAAAAATATTTCGTATTAAACTCGTACGTTATTTTCAACGTTTTATACGTGGCGTATTTAACTAAGTAGGCTGAGTAGTATTTGATTGCACGTTTAATTACCACTCCTTTATGATGTAATAATTGATGTCACACTTTCCTTTTTAATTTGTTACAAAATAAATATCACATTTTCAAGAGAATAATAATTTTAATTTTATGAATAATGGTACTTAACCAATTATATTACTAGTTACAAATACTAGGAGTAAATCTTTAAAATGTTGTTATGTACTCACCCTCTATACATTGCAATTTGCAAAGGTAAAATAGGATTGCCATTGGCCAAAATTGTAAGGGTAGGATCTATAATAAATCAAAACTAAAGGAGTTATTTGTCACATACATTATTCTTGGCCTTGGGTTGGAGCATGTGGTATGGCTACAAACGTGGGCCAAGTCATGGGTCAATACACTTTTCTAAATTTTACGCTACAAGTTAAATATAATATTAATATTAATGTTATTGTAAAATGAAAGGAATATTTTTGATGGCTCAGTTTAATTAGTTTTCATCAATTGGATTTGGGTAGCATTTAATATTTTAATTTTTTAATGTTTTGGTGTGCATGTAATATTTTAATTCTAAGCTCCTATAGGCCAGAATAGTACATGGGAATATAAGTCACCAATAGTTTCAGATTTGGGTGGTTAGTGTTTATATAATTTATTACTCCCTCAGTATTTATATAAATTGCTATTTAAAAAATGAAAATTATTTTCACAGAAATTAAATATTTTAAGTGGCATAAGTAAATATTAAATTTTAATTTTCCCTTACACTCTAATATAATATGGTGAGATCTTAAAAAAAAAATTATATACTTATGTTACTAAAAATATTTAAATTTATTTTTATCAGGTGTCTCTCTTTTTGTTTTGAGATCAATTAACTTCTTTCATATCAAAATGAAAATTTATTTTTATTTAATTTGATTAGTTTAATTATTTATTTTCTTATAACGATTACAAGCATCTTTTTTTAAAAAAAAAAAAGTTCAAAACACACGGTACAATGTTGTAACTCTATGAAAAATGATAGTAATAGAAATTTGTAACTATTGCAACAACGGCAAATTTGATGCTCTTGTGTACTGGTGGTGTCTGTTGTGAGTTTGATCACATTTTTTATTTTCGAAAATGTGCTATGAATATTAAGGGGGCTTTTGTTTTTTCATTTTACCTCTTATTAAGAGGTAAATCACTTAATTCTAAGAGGTAAAACACTTTAAGTGTGTTTGTTTTTTTTTTTTTTTTTCAGCCTTAATGCCTCTTAAAAGCCACCGATTTTTAAGAGGTAAAAATGGTCTTGAAAGCCTCTTAAAACGCACCTGTTCATGCTTGGTTTATGTTAATTTTTTTAAAACCGTTTACCTGTTCACTGCATTTACGTTTGGGTTTTTTTTTTTTTTTTTTAATTTTTTTTATTTTTTTAAGCTGTTTCGTATAATGAATTCGTATACAAAATCAAATAACTTATCCAATTCGAATTCGGTTTTCGATTCTTTGCCTCTTAATCATTCATCCATTTTCAGAACTGAAATCAGATTTCAGCACTTATCACTTAAAAAAAACAAAAACCCCCTAAATGGGTTGAAAAAGTATGTCTATTAATTGGACTCTCAACAACAATTTTTTTAAACTATCAACAACCATTAAATACCATTATCAAAATTCAAAAGAGATTTATTTAATCACTATTTAAAATTTAAATAGACTGTTTTAGCACAACAACAAATATGTTGGTGTAGCGATTTCATTTACAGAACTTATGCCTTTTTTTTTTTTTTTGATACCCAGGTTTCTCAGCTTCGCCGGACTAATCCTGGACAATCGGACTAATCCTGGACAATCGCGGGGCAGTACCCCTTATACTCCAGAGCCCCAAGGGAGCTCTCCTACAAGGCATTTACATCACTCTTACATCACCAATTGGCTGCTCCAGCTGCTCCTACCAAGATTCGAACTCCCCACACTGAGGATACAAGCCCAGCAATGCTGCTTCCTTAACTGCACGGATGTGCCCCGGAGGGCTCCAAAGGACCCTGAAACCCAAGGTATCCTGGACAATCGCGGGGCAGTACCCCTTATACTCCAGAGCCCCAAGGGAGCTCTCCTACAAGGCATTTACATCACTCTTACATCACCAATTGGCTGCTCCAGCTGCTCCTATCAAGATTCGAACTCCCCACACTGAGGATACAAGCCCAGCAATGCTGCTTCCTTAACTGCACGGATGTGCCCCGGAGGGCTCCAAAGGACCCTGAAACCCAAGGTAGGAATTAAACCACAAAAATTCCCCTTGAGGGAAATCGAACCGGTGACCTCTCCTTCGAGAAGTCACCAACATACCACTGGACCAAAGCCACTTTGGTTACAGAACTTATGCCTTATTGCTACTAAAGTTGGTTAAGGTCAATTTTTTTTCAAAATAATTTAATTCTTCTTGAAAATAAAAACATTTATAAAAAAATGGGTAGGGTCAATTTTTTCCAAACTACTGTAACTTTTACTTAAAATAAAAACATTTATAAAAGATGAGAAGACAATAATAAATTAAAAGTATCTGATAAAGAATTGCATTTAATTTATCAACGATAAATCTCCTTTAATTGTGTTATCATTTGATTCCTTGAAATGTAAGTGCACTAGTATAGTACATGTCCGTGTTCAAGGCCACGTGATTTTTTTTTTTAATTTTTTTTTTTTAATTTTTTTTTTTAAATTAAAATTTTTTTATTTTTAAGGACAAAATGGGAAAGGGGCAAAATGGAAATTTCGACCATTGAAATTGTTCAAAGAACTGTTCATGGCCCGGTTGCATTTATACTATATAAGTGCATGTGTAAATGCACATAACACTACCCACAATGGTTTCATCTTCCTCCCCCATTTCATCTCACACTTTTTACACTTTTTCTCATCCACATAATATTTTATCTACCCTTTTCATTTAACCCCATACAATGGCTAAATTAAATTGAATTTCAACTCCATCCAACTTATCATTCTATGCTCCACCACTTTTATTTTATTTATATTCTCTATTTTTATGATTAATAATATAATAATAATAATTATTATTATTTATAATTAAAAAAATATTTCACACTTAATTAAAAAAAAATATTGCATCAATTTATGGGAAAAAATAATGAATTTTTTTAAATAAATGCTAAAATGAAGAAGGATAATTGAGAAATTAGTGTTTTTTTTTTTGTCCAAATCAAATGAAACTTTTATCAATTTATAGGGAAAAAAATGATGAATTTTGGTGAAAAAAAAAATTAATTCACTAGGTGATAATTCAGCTCAAAGAATTGGGATAAAAAAAAATCAAAAATCCAACGGATCTATTAGAACATGACACTTGGCACAACCAGAAAATAAAATTATAAAATCTTACACAGGTTTCACCGTTTCAGATTGTTGTAGATGAGATGTGTACTCTTTTCGTCTATTTCACTTTAATTTTAATAGTCTATTTTATTTTTGAGTAAAAAAGATGAAAAATTATTTAAACACGTTTCTTCTAGCAAATTTAGAAGGAAAATTATGACTTAAAGTTGAATAATCAACGTTATCAACCATTTTCTTCTCGTTGGAAACCATGTCCAGCTCATTTATCCGCTTCTGAGACATTGTGCTTCTAAGATAATTGTTTATCATTTTCAACTTCGTAAAACTTATATATCCGTTTTGCATCATCTATAATCCACTTTCAATTTCTTTCAATTTTTGGCTTCTCAAGGTTAGGTTTTCTTTTTCTTTTCAAAGTTGATTTCGGAATTAGAAATTTTTTTTTTTGAATTCGGTTTCGAAATTGCATTTACATGATTTAATCACTGATTCAAGGAGGCTGTCTTGTTTTAAATTAGGACCAAGAGATGAAAACTTGGGTCAATATGATATGGATGAATGGGTCTACCACTAATGCACTTGATAAGAGTTTTGAGGCCCCGTAATCGCTTATTTTTTGGGGCCCTAAATGAGTGTTTTTTTTTTTCCTGACTGCTAGGCCGGCCGTGATTTAAATTACGTACTCCTATATTTTAAAAAGTATTTTAACGGTGTGAACATTATCTTAATTATGATTGGTGATAATTAGAAAGTATTCGTGACGTTAGAATGGGGACAACTTTTTTAATCCATTACGCCCCTTTTACACATTTATTTGAACATTATCATTTTAATTAGGATGTTTTATTTAAAGCTAGATCATTTTAAAACCTAATGTTAATTATGACTAAAAAAGTAGCAATTATTCTTATGAATTCAGTTCACACATTTTTTTTTTCTGGATTAGGAATCTTTATATTATATCACATTTCATCAAATATTTATTATAATCGAGGCGCATTATGATGCAAGCTTGTTTATGAAGAAAATAAATATTCACTTCGTCCGTTTTGTACCAAATTACTATATGATAAGTACAATATATTTTTTAAATAATCTCGAATCCTTTATAAAAAATTCTGGCTTAACTGCTGCTAATTACCACAGTAACTATTTGTTCATAATAAAGGATATTGTTATATAGTGTGATTTCGATTCTCAATTTCAATTACCGGTTCCTGTTCCATCGGTTTCCTTTATTTATTTATTTTTAATACTTTTTATTTTGTATAATGTTGTTAACAAAATCCATTAGATTTATAACAAAATAAATAAATAAATAGATTTTATAAATGATATTTTTAACGAAATTTGTTAATTTTTGGACAATTTTGATTAGTTTTTTAACGGGTAAACGACAAATTGGGGTAACATACTATACGATTTTTTTACAATTAATGGAACATACTACGGTTTGACATCATAATGTAACGTACTTTTCAATCTCATTTCATATAATGGAACGTATCCTACCGACGTTAAAAAGATAACAAAAATTTCAACGATATAAGAAAAAGAATACCACTCGTTAAATACATTTAACAGTTGTGAGTCTATTTAATGGATTTGGTAGTCTTCTTCCTTGTCCTTCCCAATATCCGCCATTTACACCCAAATCAACCGCAACCACTTCCCACCTCATCTCAAAAACCAACCCATCACCACCATCCATCCTCCGTCTCCTTCAATCCCGCCCCACCCCTCTTGACCAAATGCCTCGCCTTACCTCTTTCTTGTGTCCATTGGCGAAATCGCCTCTCCATCACCCTCTTTTTTCATACTGACGAAATAGCTCAGGCCTAAGTAAATTTTGGGGTTATTCTCCATTATCATTCCTCCTCTCTCTCTCTCTCTCTCTCTCTCTCTCTCTCTCTCTCTCTCTCTCTCTCTTCCTCTAGATCTGATTATGATTCAGATCTGCTGCAATTTTTTATTGGAGGGGCGACGAACAGGGGTAAGGGGGTGGGGACGAACATTGAGGTGAAGGGATGGTGTCGGTGTTGACGGAGAAGAAGAAGAAGAAGAAAGGCGTCGATCGAACTAGGGCGTACATTTGAAAGAAAGAGAGAGGTAGGTTTGTTTAGATTGGAGTGAATAAAGAAGAGGCGGCCATGGGAGTGGGTGATGCGTGGGGTTTAGATTAAATGAAGATGAAGAAGAAAGGGGCGTTACTTCTTTGACGATTGTTATTTTATTTGACGAGTTGGTTCACTCCGTTAATAAAAGTTAACGTCATCCAACCTTGTTATCTTTTTTTAAATGAGACTAAAAAATACATTACATTATGTTGTCAGTTACAGTACAGTACCTTTTATGTAGTTGAGTGTATAACACATTCCATGATTTTGCAATTATTTCATTTTTTAACGAATTCAGTAAGTTTATTAACTAAATAATAACAAAACATACTTTTTAGAATAAAAACTAGCCATTAGACGGTTCTAGATTCACGGTTTCCGATTTTGAAAAAGGTGAAACTGTATTCGAACTATGAAACCTGTTGTGAAATTGGGGGGATCACCACATCCACTAGCCCATACTAGCAGTCATCAACATGGAGAAAATAAATCAACACATGATAATATGAAAGAACAAGAACAAGAACACCGATAATTTGTTAACCCGGTTCATTCACCAACTCGTGAACTACATCCGGAGGCACCAAGCCAGGACATCACTATAATAATATATGAAGGATTACAACTTTACATATGCACTCACACAGATCTAGCATAGTAACTCTCCATGAGCAATCTCTCATATACATTATCTCACCTCCCCAAGAACTCACAAAATAACACAGTCATGGCCGGGTTGTAGGATCGCCCCCATGGCTCTCCTAGGCCCCCGGCCCCCTCCTCTATACTATTTTGTAGCTCTCCTTGATATCCTAACTTTCTCCCCTTTTTGGTACAAATAATATGGTGGTAGTCACAATATATTTATAGGGATACAAAACCTATTCCTAATCAAAACCTGATTCACCCGGAGTCCTTGACATGGAAGGAGTATTACAATATTAGGAATACTAATTGTTACCAAAATTAATTCCTTTCCAAACTCTTTCACGCCACAGCAGAAGAACCGAACCCGTCAAACTGCCTCTATGGGCGGTCGCCCACCTCCTCTATGGGCGGTCGCCCATCACCACAGTCCGCTCCGAAAATCTGCTCCTCCATGGTTTTGATCCTCTCCTTGGTTTTGGCTCCAATCCCAACAATCTCCCACCTGGAGACATAAACCACCATTGTGACATGCTCCCATCATACTCCCACCTGAGAATGATCCACCAAATATTTTCCCCACCATGTTGAGCCTCCACGCTCTCCACCATGAGCCACCACGCCCAAGTAATAAGGCGAATTGAAACCAAGCGACGCTTCAATCTCCCCGTGTTAGATCCTTCTTGCCTCCCCAAATCAACTTCTACCTTGATTTATTTGCAAGACTAACTTCGCCTTCTCCCTCCTAGATCCACTCCCCTTGCAATGCTCCCCATGAAACTCGGACACACCTTGCTTCTTGCATTGTCTCCTCGTGGTTCCTTTTCTCGCTCTTCTTGTTAGGTACTTGTGACTGTCTCCTTGCTGGCCAGCTACACGTTGTCACCTCTCCACCCTAACACACCGTTTATTGATGTCTCTCCTTTTTACACCAACAGGCCGGCCCCCAAGCCTCTTGCTCCCACCCGGAACGAAATTGATGTTGTCGGTAGAGTACAACATCCTCCTTACCCCTCATCCGTCGTTTTGCGAGAAGTCCTCCTCTTCCCACGTGGTCCAACCGGCTTATACCACTCACCTTTGCAAGAAGAGATTGTACCACAATAGGAAACAAAAATCTGCTGCAAAAGATTCCTCCTGAAGACGTGGGCGGTCGCCCACCAACTCATGTGCGGTCGCCCAAGATGAAATTCCCACGAGCCAAACTTTCTGTCCTCCTGGGCGGTCGCCCAACACCCCCTGGGCAGTCGCCCATCACCCCAGAAAGTCTTCCCCGAATTTCCTCCTTTTCTTTCATATTTTTCTCCAACCACCTTGACTGCCCCAATAACCCTTGAACATCTCTTGATCTCTGCATCTCCAAAATTCCACCTCGAATTTCTGCAGATCTCAACAAGAAACAAACGAACTCTTCAGACTTACCGATCTTCCGCACGATCGTAGACCTATTTGGCACGTGTCATGCTTCAACCATAAACCCTAGAAGCTCTCAAATCCCTGCACGTCTTCCACACGAAGAATCTGCACAAAAAATCTGTTGTCTCTTTTCTTCACCTTGGATCTCTCCTAGATCTCGAACCAAAAGCTCTGATACCAGTTGTTGTGAAATTGGGGGGATCACCACATCCACTAGCCCATACTAGCAGTCATCAACATGGAGAAAATAAATCAACACATGATAATATGAAAGAACAAGAACAAGAACACCGATAATTTGTTAACCCGGTTCATTCACCAACTCGTGAACTACATCCGGAGGCACCAAGCCAGGACATCACTATAATAATATATGAAGGATTACAACTTTACATATGCACTCACACAGATCTAGCATAGTAACTCTCCATGAGCAATCTCTCATATACATTATCTCACCTCCCCAAGAACTCACAAAATAACACAGTCATGGCCGGGTTGTAGGATCGCCCCCATGGCTCTCCTAGGCCCCCGGCCCCCTCCTCTATACTATTTTGTAGCTCTCCTTGATATCCTAACTTTCTCCCCTTTTTGGTACAAATAATATGGTGGTAGTCACAATATATTTATAGGGATACAAAACCTATTCCTAATCAAAACCTGATTCACCCGGAGTCCTTGACATGGAAGGAGTATTACAATATTAGGAATACTAATTGTTACCAAAATTAATTCCTTTCCAAACTCTTTCACGCCACAGCAGAAGAACCGAACCCGTCAAACTGCCTCTATGGGCGGTCGCCCACCTCCTCTATGGGCGGTCGCCCATCACCACAGTCCGCTCCGAAAATCTGCTCCTTCATGGTTTTGATCCTCTCCTTGGTTTTGGCTCCAATCCCAACAAAACCGCCGGTTACGATTCTCACAGTTTCCGGTTCTCGGTCTTTTTGTGCCGGTTCTCACGATTTCCAGGTATATTTGAGCATGTCTACTTTTTTCTACTGTCTCGATATTGTCATCTCGCCCTATTGTTGTGTTTAACAGACAAGATGTGTTTGATCTCGACGAACACAAAATAACCAAATGAAGTTACAAAATCGAAACTTTAAAAAGAAGGAGAAGAGCAAAGATTTAGTGGATAAAATCCATATTCGGTTGAGGTCTCACACTCTCACCCACACTTTATCTATACTTTTTTTTTCTTGCTCTTTTCTTTTATAGACACACATATTATATAATATATACACATGTATATTGCTCCTTTTCTTATATAAGTGTTTTGGTAAAAAACAATCAAATGTAATATAAATCGAAACAAGTTTGAGAAAGATGCAATGGAATATAATCGGTGTAACAATGAATATAAGATGACTCGATCATGTAACGAGGAAAGCCCTTGAGACAACTATCTCGCCGGCACAAAACCTCGGAAGGTGTTTATGGTCACCTTCGACCCAAACGGTAATATTAATCTTTTGATGAGTTACAAATATTGGAGCTATGGCGGATTACAAGAATGTGTTCGTGAATTGTGTGTGTTCGTGTTCCAGCCATTTAGTCCTTTAAATAGAAAAAGATAACTGAAGATAACAAAACCCTAACAAACTTTTCATAAATCTCGGCCTTGCTATCTTGGACTTGACTTGGTCTTTCAACCGTTGAAGTGAGTCCACGAAATAGGTTTTTTACACGTTCTTATTTACCTGTAAGTAAAGATATACTCCCTCCGTCCCGCTAATATTAGCACAAACACTGTTTGCGTGGGAATTAAGGAATATGATATTTTAATAAAATGTTGTGAGTGTAAAAGAATGAGTGGAGAGAGAATGAGTGGAGGGTGTAATAAATTATAATGGTGTTGTGAGTATTAAAATAATGTAGGAGAGAGAATGAGTGGGGTTGGGTGAATATTTTATTAATATAAAGTTTCCTTTTTGGGAGTGTGCAGATATTAGCGGGACGCCCAAAAAGGAAAGTGTGCTAATATTAGCGGGACGGAGGGAGTAATAAAAATAATTAAATAATGATTTAATTATCTAAGTGAGTTTTACCTTGACCACGGTTTCGAAGATGATGACATGCTGGCAACTTTTCAAGATGTAGCGATCCTGAATTTACCCACAACAATTGTCCCCAAAAACTGTCTTTTAATGAATTTAAATAGGAGGTTTTTCTACTACCTTCTAGAAGCTTTGGCGGTTTAATTAACTTGAGGAGACGTGGTAGTTGAGGAGTTTAATCCGTCTTAATTAGCGTAAATAACGAGGATCTAGGGTTTTTAACTGAGCTTCCTTTCGCTTTCCTCCTCACTTTCTCAACGTTTCTTCCATCTTCTTCACGGCGGTGAATTTCTCCAAGGTAAAATCTTTCCCTCTCTCTTTTCCTTTTTTGAAAATATGGTTAAGCCAAGAAAAGGCAAGGCTCCAAGAAATCCTCTGAGCTTGAGCGAGGATGGGGATTTCTCTTGCGAGGGCTTGCTAGCGAAACCTGATGAAGAGGTTTGTATTTTCAACAATGAGCACATCGAATCCGTTAAGGATCGAAGATGCTTCCCAGATTCTGCCATCTTCAGGCCCTTCGATGTGTTCATTAAGGCTGATTTTGTGTCTCCACAGTGGGTCTGTTTTTACGAATATCCCTTTGCCCTAGGTTTTTCGTATCCCTTCCCTTCGTTGATAACTGAGTTTTTTAGAAAAACGAATTTGGCTTTCGTCCAAATAATGCCCATGGTTTGGACGATTTTCTCTTGCGTCCTGAGGGTGAATCGGGAATTTGGGTTAGACATAGGTTTGAGAGAAATAGCCTTCGTATATGAGCTCTAAACCTTTGGCTCTTCGAGGTATCTTTTTAAAACCAGGTCTGGAATGAAACCGCTGTTTTTGAGAGTGACGGTTAACGATAGGGGTTGGAAGTCGAGATATTTATTTGTTGAGAAGGATTCTTTGGAGGAAGGAGACTTCTTGGCAACAGGATGGAATAGGGAAGGTATCCTTCTTAAAACTTCTGTTTTCTTTATTTCCCGCACTTATTTAAATTTGTAATTTCTCTGTTTGTCTTTGCAGCTATTGATTGGGCGAAGATTTTCCCACCTTCTACCGAGACCATAGATAAGGTGAAGAGATTGTTGGAGTTTTCAGAGGAGGAGCGATCCTTCAAGCCGTTTGAAGCAAAAGCCGTTTCTGAGGAACAAGAGATACCACCATCTACCGAGATGTCCACTGGTAAGATTCCACTTATCCCAAGAATTTTCCTTCTACTTTTGGATCTTGCCTCCATCTCATAGCGTGTACTCTGTTTTCGACAGTTTCTAAATCCACAGCTGCATTTTCCTTGAAAGACCTTCAAGATTTTGTGGGACAAACCCAAGCTAGCCAACAGTTGGCGGTGCCTAAGAAAGAGATGGAGGCACCATCTGTAGGAGCAAGGGTAAAGAAAAGGAAGGGCAGTTCTAAGGAAGTAATAAACGTTGATGAAACAGGCTTGGCAGACATTAAGGAAGCACTTGCTAGAGCATCAGTGGTAAGTTTTTGAAAACAGAGTTTCAAAGGAATTTTTTGAATATAGAATACACCTCAGATTTTAATCATCAAACTTGTTTTTTGCAGGGTGTTGATACGGCTGAAATAAAAATGAGTAGTCTCGAAGAAAGGAACAGGAAGCTAGTTTTGGAGGTGTTACATGCGAAGAAACAGAAGGATGTTTCGACCAAGATAATAGAAGATTTACAGAACGAGGTTGAGAGTTTGATGAAGGGCATGTCTTCCATTCAAGACACTCAATTACAGGAAATTGAGGATTTGAAGAAGAATATGATGGCCTCAGCTGCCAGGAGTATGATTGAAATCAAAATCCAAATGATGGTGGAGTTTCAGGAGGGGAAACACACAGGATGGGATGTCGAGCATCAACATTTGCTTTTGAAGGCTTTGGATGGTAAAGGAGAGGAAGCAGGAGAAGGATCCTCAGCTGTGAAGGATGATGACATCCTAGAGGAAGGAGTAGCGACAACACCTGCGGCAGTAGCCACCCCGTGAAGGAAATCAAAAAATGGTTCTTTTGGTTTTTTAAAAAAAATTGGTTTGAAAATGGGCTGCGTCCCGAAGACAATATTTAAATATTTTGGGTTTGTAATCGGTCCATAAGGGACAAAACAATTTAAGTTTTACTTTTCAAGTGTTGGGTTGGTCCAACACTTTTTGTGTTTCGTAGGGTAAAAACTTTGTTTTGCTTGGGTTTTAAAAAAAAATAAAAAAATTTGCTCTTAAAAAATGAAAATAGAAGGTTGATATGCTAACCTTTTCCGGAGATATTGACAACTTGCGAGTGGATGTATAAATCCTTGCAATTACTTTGGTTGACATGTAAATGTCAATAATCTTTTGTTCTTAGGTGGAATGGATATGCCACAACCATATTGATAAATTCTTAGGGTCAAAACTCATTGACTGAGTGGAGATGGGTAATTCGTACATATTAAACGTACGGGCCCATCACACACATTGACGACATCTTTACTTCTTATGGAGTTTATTCAAATGCTTCTTGTTTCCTTGCAAAACAGAAACAAGTTAGGGGTGGGCGTTAGCTTAGCTAACGCCCCTCCGATGCTTAAGTCAGTAATGGTTCAAAAAATAAACAATATTGAAACAAGTACTTTTATTGAAAATAAAACGGTAAAGATCGTACCTTGATTTTATTTGCATTGGAACGTAATTATTGAAACTTACATAAAATAGGACTTGAGGTGAATGGCATTTCAGCTTCGGGAAATCCTTGCTCCATCTAGAGTTGACAACCAATATGAACCTTTACCTGCTTCGGCATTAACTAAGTATGGTCCTTCCCATTTGGGGGCCATCTTTCCAGCATTAGGCTCTCTTGTATTTTGAAATACCTTTCGCAGGACTAGATCACCGACTTGAAACTTCCGCAATCTGACATTCTTGTTGTAGGATTTAGCAATCTTTTGTTGATACGCTCCTATCCTGATCTTGGCTAAATCCCTTAGCTCGTCTATGGTATCTAGATCATGACCCAGGTTGGCATCATTCTGCTCAGGTGTCAACATCTTGTATCTGGCAGTAGGGACGACGACTTCTGCCGGGATGACTGTTTCTGCACCAAATACTAAGGAGTAAGGAGTCTGGCCTGTCGCGTTCTTTGGTGTGGTTCTATCTGCCCAAAGAACAAATGGAAGCTCTTCTGCCTATCTTCCTTTCTTTTGATCTAGCCTCTTTTTTAGGTTATTAATGATTATTTTGTTACTTGATTCTGCCTGGCCATTAGCTTGAGGATGTACTGGTGAGGATGTCACCATCTTGACTCCCCATCTAGTGAGAAAATCCTGCGTCTTCTTGCTGATGAATTGAGAGCCGTTGTCGCATATTATTTCAGAGGGAATGCCAAATCTGCTAAATATATTTTTCTTAATGAAGGATATGACTTCTTTATCACGAACTTGCACGTAGGATTCAGCTTCAACCCACTTAGAGAAGTAATCAGTCATTGCTAGCAAAAATACTTTTCCTCCGGGAGCTTTAGGCAATTTTCCTACTATATCCATTCCCCACCTCGTAAATGGCCAAGGGTAGAGGATTGGATGAAGCAATTATGCGGGCTGGTGTGAGATGTTACTATGCCTCTGGCAGGAATCACATTTCTTGACAAAGATGGTAGCATCTTGACGCATTGTTGGCCAGTAGTAACCCATTCTTAGAGATTTTGTATATAAGCTCTTGCCCCCAGAATGGTTACCACACGATCCTTCATGCAATTCTCTTAGAACTTCCATGGCTTTGTCAGCTTCGAGACATCTTAAGTATGGACCTGCAAAAGATTTCTTAAATAGCACATTATCTATTAATACGCATCTTGAAATCCTTACCCTGAATGCTCTTGCATTCTTTTCATCATCAGGGATGGTGCCATCTTGAAGATATTTAACTATTGGTGTCGTCCAAGATGTCTCTATCTGATTATCTGGGATGTCGTCATCTGTACAAAAAAGTTCTAACATTTCCACGTCAGGGATGTCGACATGTATGATTGGTATATTGGTTTGAGATAAGCTTTTGAAAGCTGATCCAAGATTGGCCAATGCATCTTCTTGAGAGTTTTCCTCTCGGGGTATTTGTTCAAAGGAAAAGATTTGAAATTTGCTTGCCAGAATTTTCATAATGCCCAAATAAGCTGTCATCTTGGCATTTTTTGCTGCATAGGAGCCATTAAAATGATTGACAAGTAACAATGAATCACTATATACCTATATTGCTTTGATGTTCATGTCTAGAGCCACAGTTAGGCCCACGATTAAAGCTTCGTATTCTGCTTCATTATTGGTAGCTTTAAAATCACAACTAATGGCCTGGGGTATGATGTCCCCTTGTGGCGACTTCAGAACAACACCTAGCCCCGTGCCCCTCATATTAGAAGCTCCATATGTGAATAGAGTTCATTTTCGCAGGATGTCCCCATCTTGGAGCTGTTGGACTTCTAGTTCTACTTCCGGTTGCATGCTTGGACTAAAGTCTGCCACAAAGTCTGCAAGTGCTTGGGATTTTATTGCTGTTCTAGGTTCATACTTGATGTCATAAGTGCTTAGTTGAACGGACCACTTGGCCATCCTTCCTGACATTTCTGGTTTTCTCATTACACTTTTTATCGGATAGTTAGTACGAATGACAATGATATGAGTTTCAAAATAATGTCTTAACTTAATTGAAGCAGTAATTAAAGCTAAGATTAATTTTTCAAGGTGTGAATACCTGGTTTCCGCATCGAGCAGTGTTTTACTTACATAATATATCAGTTGCTGGACGCCATCTTGATCACGGACCAGACGACACCGATCATAGCTTCTGAGACAGCTAAGTAAACGCATAATGGCTCACCTTCTTGAGGCTTCGAGAGTAGGGGAGGTGTTGACAGGTACAACTTTAAATCTTGAAAGGCTTGTTCATGCTTTTCAGTCCACTCAAATCTAGAATTTTTCTTTAAGATGTCATAGAATGGCTTGCATCTGTCTGAGGATTTTGAGATGAATCGGATGCTGCCACTTTCCCCGTCAATCTTTGAATATCTTTGACGGATTTAGGCGACGCCAGGTTGATGATGGCTTTTATTTGCTCCGGGCTTGCCTCTATCCCTCTTTGTGTCACCATGTAGCCCAAGAATTTACCGAACTTCATGCCAAAATTGCACTTTGCTGGATTTAACTTCATGTTGAATTTGTCCAGGATGTCAAAGGCTTGAGTAAGATCTCGAACATGATCTTCAGCTTTTTTTGACTTTATCACCATATCGTCGATGTACACTTCCATGGTGTCTCCAATCTGCTTTTTGAACATCATATTGACCAGCCTCTGGTATGTAGCACCTGCATTTCTTAGTCCAAAAGGCATTGCAATATAACAATAAATACCTGTGGGAGTAATGAAGGCGGTGTCTTCTTGGTCGGATGGTTCCATCTGGATTTGCTGGAATCCTGAAGATGCATCCACGAAAGTCAACACTTCATGTCCAAAAGTAGCATCAACCAAAGTATCAATGTGTGACAAGGGGAAAGGATCTTTGGGACAAGCTTTGTTTAAATCTGTGAAGTCGACACAAACTCTCCACTTGCCGTTCTTCTTCTCTACCACCACCACATTTGCTAACCATCTTGGGTATTTGACTTCTCTGATCATCTTAGCTTTGAGCAATCTGTCTACTTCTTCCTGAATGATTAGATTCCTTTCTTGTGCGAACTTCCGTCTCTTTTGGTGGATTGGTTTGAAGGATGGGTCAATGTTGAGCTTATGGGTGATGACGTCTTTGCTGATGCCTGTCATGTCTTCATGCTTCCAAGCGAAGCTTTTGATCCTATTTTTCAGGAGGTTGACAAGATCTTCCTCGATCTCTGCTGGAACATCTTGACCAATTAGTATGGATGGCAACGGAGCGGATACGGGGCGGGTTTGACCAAAACCGTACCCGCCCCTCAAAGAACCCCCTAGTACCGAACCCGCCCCGCCCCGCCAACTGGAGAACCCGCATCCGCCCCGCCCCGCACCACATGTCTAAAATCAATTTTTTTGGGCTTTAGCTAGCCCAACCATTTGAACAGCGGCCCACATGGTCCAAAATCATTTTTTTGGGCTTTAGCCCAGCCATTCAACGGCCCAACATGTACCATAATTAAAATGGGTGAGGGGTATTATAGTAATTACATATGGATCGGGTTCGGACAAATTGCCATCCCTACCAATTAGCACCTTAAGATCTGGGTTCGAGGGGTCTAAGAATATCTCTTTCACGTTGAAATTACCCGAGATTTCGCGCGGGCGCGAAATGCAGTTGTCTTTCGCGGAGGGTTGGTGTCTGAGACCTCGCTTCATGGGAAGGAAAATGAGGAGTCGCCATGCGGTTTTGTATTTTGAGCCCAAACGTTGAGAAACGGCTTTAGTGAAAATGGTGTCGTTTTTATTGGTAGCAAAAACTTAGGAAAAAACTTTGAAAATATGGGATCATTTTATTGGTAGCAAAAATGAGTAAAAAGCTTTTTGAGTACCAGAGATTGTTAGGTTCGGAGGTCACGTTACGTTTCGGGAAGAGTATTACGAGATCACCCGAAATGCCTCGTATGACGAGTCTTTCTACCTTTCTCGAAAATCGTGTGTGTGTGTGTGTGTTTTTGAAACGGGGGGCTTGAATGACAAGCTTAATCTTGGTTTGAATGTCAAACGTTGATTAGGTGACTTTGTTTGAAAGGACGAGCGTTTGAATGACAAACGTCGGTTTTGAGTTTGAAATGAGCGTTTGCGTGGCAAACGTCGATGTTGAGTTTGAAAAGGAGTTCGAAGGTCGAACTCCGATTTTTTGAACCGGGCAAGTCATTGTTAACGATTTTTATGGGAAAAAGCGTATTAAATGATTTTGAATGTCAAAAGTCGGCTTTTAGTTTTAAGATGAGCGTTTGGATGCCAAACGTCATTTCGCGCGTTTTGAAAGAGAGTTCGAAGGACGAACTCCGATTTTGAACCGGACATTACATTGTTAACGATTTTTACGGGAAAAAGCGTATTAAATGACATGCAATCAACGAATCGGGTTGCGACTCGGACTTTGAAAAGTAAATACTATCACGATCCAAACGGGTCGGACTTGTAAATGACAGTATTTAAATGTGGTATCGACGGAATCGAACGATCCGAAATCGTAAATGACGATCGACGAGCCAAACGACTCGGAATTGTAAATGACGATCGACGAGCCAAAACGGCTCGGAATTGTAAAGTTGCATGAAATGTAAAGGACGTTCAACGGATCAAATGGTCCGGAATTGTAAATGACAGAAAAGTAAACGACAATCGACGGATCGATCGATCCGAATGGTAAATGACATAAAAAGTAAACTAACGGGTCGAAACGCCGTTTTAACCCGTGATTACTTCTCTTACGGGAAGAGAAGAGGATCGAGGGGCTAAAACGTATCGGACCCCGTTAGACGGAGGCGTCTACATTTCAAAGACGTTGTTCGAAACGGTTGTAGCGACTGGCGCGTAAACCGAGACGAAACGAGAGATTAGAGAGAGGGAGTTATACCTATGGCTAGGGTCGACTCCTTTGGCTCGAGGGGTGTATACGAGATACGGAAAGTAGTTTGGAACGGTATTTCGGAGTGGAGGAGGGCGTATTTGATCGAAATACGGAGTTTTCACGCAAAACGAGGTAAAACCGAGGCTCGGGAGGGGTGAGAATCAGTTTAGGCCGTGAGGTTTTGGTGGAGGGGGGTCATTTTTTGTTGTTACAAATGGCTTTGACAGCCTCTCTATTTATAGGTGAAATTTCGAGGAGTCCCCGGACTTAGGCCGAAATCCGTGGGGTTTTGTGAAACTTTGGGAATTTGAGGGACTTGCCGGCAATATTCGAAAGTCCGCAGAGGAGTCCTACGAACTGAGACTGTATACCAG
Source organism: Adenophora triphylla var. japonica (assembly GCA_022495995.1). Lineage (NCBI taxonomy): Eukaryota > Viridiplantae > Streptophyta > Magnoliopsida > Asterales > Campanulaceae > Adenophora > Adenophora triphylla. The sequence goes on from JAFEMH010006928.1 coordinate 93,379, forward strand.
GGGTATTTTAGTCTTTTCACTTTGAATTTGATTGAAGGGTGACTAGAGGGAGGTGGCATGCATGCCAAGTGTCCCTGTGAGTCACCAAATGCGTGGGAGTTCGTTCCCGGATCCCGGTTTTGTCCGTTTTTTAAATAACAACCGGAAAATGTCCGAAACGCCCCTAAAGTGCCGAAAAGTGCTTTGTGGAAAGCCGTACTTTCACGTGCGATGACGTGTGTCAAGTACGTTTCGACGTCGGGATGCACGGGGCAGTCCTGGGACGTCTCGCTGGCATGGCAACGGGAGCTTAACGAGTTCCGGTTAACCCTGAGCGCGCTAACGGATTTCTGCTAACTTTCTCGACGGATTTTGACGATCCGGGATTTGGGTACTTACAGCTAGCCCTCGCCGACGTCTCCTCCGAAGGAGGTGGGGTCGTTGAAAAGATAAGGATCCAAATCGGATGCCTTACTTTGGAAGAGACTGGGCTGGCCACCGGCCGGACCCTTAGCGAAAGGATTCCTACGTATCCCGAGCGGGAATCAAGCCGATCGTAGTTCGTAGGTGCAAGGAGCCGCGCGTGGGGACCTTGACCTGAGCGAGACTGTTGGGAGGCGTCTAAACCTGAGAGGAGACCATTGCAAGGTACCGAAACCTGAATGGAGACTATTGTGAGGCGTCTGAACCTGGGACTTCTGAAACCTTTGAGGGCGTGTGGCGCCGATCACCTGAGCATATGGCGACCGGAGTTGCTGAGGATACGAGGCGCGTGTGGCGCCTCAAACCGGAAGTTGCCAAACGAGAGTGGCGTGCGGCGCTCAAACCGGAGTTATCGAAACATACGAGGGCGTGCGGCGCCTCAAACCTGAGCTACGCCGGGATACGATTTAAACCGAGTTACCGATACTAACGGCGTTGTGCTCGGATGACTTAGGGCCGCCGTGTTTATCCTCGCCGGGATAGGGCAATGATGGGAACGATTGTGTTAAACTGGCGTTATCAACAACTCGGAAGGATCGACGTTTCTTCTTTAGAATCCTGCTGGGGATGAGCATTCGGGCTTACCTCGATGGCCGAAGAGGGATTGTTGTGCGGGCTTATCATGATGGCCGCTGAGGTGGAACGATCGGGCTTACGACTGGCAGCAGGGGAGAGTGAACATTGGTGAAAATCACTAGAAAATTTAACGTCGGGAGACAGAATTGTAACTGAAATGTCCGGAGACATGATCGAGCGTTTGAATGTCAAACGTCAACTGAGGATTGAATTTAACGTCTGGAGACGGAAATGTAACTGGAATGTCCGGAGACATGGTTGAGCGTTTGAATGTCAAACGTCAACTGAGGATTGAATTTAACGTCTGGAGACGGAAATGTAACTGGAATGTCCGGAGACAGGGTCGAGCGTTTGAATGTCAAACGTAAACTGAGGATTGAATTTAACGTCTGGAGATGGAAATGTAACTTGAATGTCCGGAGACATGATTGAGCGTTTGAATGTCAAACGTCAACTGAGGATTGAATTTAACGTCTGGAGACGGACGCGAGCGTTTGAATGTCAAACGTCGACTGGGAATTTAACGTCGAGAGACGGAAATGTAACTGGAATGTACGGAGACATGATTGAGCGTTTGAATGTCAAACGTCAACTGAGGATTGAATTTAACGTCTGGAGACGGAAATGTAACTTGAATGTCCGGAGACATGATTGAGCGTTTGAACGTCAAACGTCAACTAAGGATTGAATTTAACGTCTGGAGACGGGTGTTAGTGAGAACTAACTGGGAATTTAACGTCTGGAGACGAGCGTTAGTGAAAACTAACTGGGGATTTATCCTCGGGGGATGGGGTGTTAGAAATGTCTAACTGGGGGAAATTTTACACTTTTGGAGGCCAAAAGGGGTAAAATTGGAACTGCCCAAAGTTGAGGGACTGAATTGGAAGGAATCTTTTAAATTGCACTAAGAGTCCGGCCGAACTTGGACTGAGTTTGACCAGATTCAAATCAGCTCCAAGTCCGACGCAAACCAAACCATTTCCACCATCATTTTCGACGAGGAAGGAGAGAGAGGAGAGAAAATTTTCACCCCAAATTGTGAGATTTGCTCAGATTTGTGAAGGAAAATTGCTATGGAAGGTGATTGGGAACCAATGGCTCGTCATGGAAGGACCGATGACGAAAGAACGCGGTTGGTTCGGACCATTCGAACCAATATTCATCCATTGAATCCGGCGGAGTTCTACCCGGCTAGGGACAAACACAACTCCAAAGGAGGGATCGAGAGACAAGTAAGCTTCCCTCAAATTTCATTAATTTTAAGAATGTGCATTCTTTAAATGTTAGAAATTCGACTAGGAATGAGTTAGGGATTTTGGTGCCCGGATTGGGGCTTTTGACTTTGCTATGAACCTTTGTCGAAATTGACTAGGATGTAGTTCAATTGACACTATGGGTAGATGACATAAAAATTTTGGTTGCAAAATTCCATGTCTAGATGCATTTTCCAAAATTAAAGTAGCTTTAATTCGGGACGGAGTAAATTTTCGAAATGTTCGAAGGTTCCGGTTTCGACGGAGTTTTCGAAGGGTTTTGAAAGTTCCGGATTCGATAGAGTTTTCGAAATGCTTTGAAAGTTCCGGATTCGACGGAGTTTTCGAAGGGTTTTGAAAGTTCCGGATTCGACGGAGTTTTCGAAATGCTTTGAAAGTTCCGGATTCGACGGAGTTTTCGAAGGGTTTTGAAAGTTCCGGTTTCGACGGAGTTTTCGAAATGCTTTGAAAGTTTCGAATTCGACGGAGTTTTCAAGGGTTTTGAAAGTTCCGGATTTGACGGAGTTTTCAAAGGGCTTTGAAAGTTCCGGATTCGACGGAGTTTTCGAAATGATGGAAATATTTTAGGAAATGAATGAGAATTGTATCTGCATTGCATCCCTTTGACATGCATTCGTGCATTCTGTTGATGTTGCTTCTGTGCTTAACGTATCCTTGCTTTGTTCACCTGCAGGGGCGAGGGACGGTCGATACCCACAACCAGAAGAATCGGGGTGCCTTTGAGGCAGTGAGAGCGTTGTGGGAGGTATTCCCGAACGATGCTCGAGAGGGAGAGAGGAGTCCATGGCAGCTGGTGCTTGACTCCGAATTGGCTGGGTTTATCAGTACGATAGCTGCGATGGCTGCGACGCAGAGGGCCAGGTCCATAAATGTGGCTTTGAGCGAGTACTGGTGGGATACGACCCACACTTTCCATTTCAGATGGGGGGAGGCGATGGTGACTCCCACTGACTTTGCTGCTATCACCGGGTTGCCGACCTATGGCAACACGCTGGTGTGGGTGGATGGTTATACCCCTGCGCTTGTCTGATCTCGCTGGTTTTGATATTACCGATGCCAGGGGCTTAGGCATTCTGACAGCCGATGGAGAGGCATCTCGGAGGCGGTATCGCAGATTATTTGGCCGGGTCTTTGAGGATGACCGCGGAGCGCCCGGCTCGAGGGTTCATTTGGTTCGCGTTGTCGCCGACTTTGTTCCCGACTTCGACACATCCCGTCACTTCCTCTCGCTCGGGTCGCCGACGTACTTGGATGCCGTGAGGGGGTATGCATGGGGGAGGCCGGACCGCCGAGCTCTACCATTCCCTCGGACAGATTCTCGCGGGGAGAGGAGAACTCCCGAGCCAAGCCGCATGCTTGACGTAAGTTTACGTCTTTTCTCTTCCTTGTCTCTTTTATGTACTCGTATGTATCCGCTTCCGTAGCCGACATAACTTTCCATTTGCTTGACAGTGTCCGGGTGCTATGAGGTGTTCAATCCCGCAGCAAAGGGGACATTAGGGAGGCGTATCGACCCTCGTTCCCCGCCATACCGGGCTTGCGTAAGAGGGCGAAGAAGGCGGTCTCGTCGAGGGTGGGCACTCGGCCGACGTACGAGGAGGTGTCCTGTGCCCTAAACCGGGAGTTCTCTCGAGAGGATCCACTCGACCCGGTGGAGTCGGTTCCACATGGGCGTGGTTCAGTTGCTAGCGAGGTTACGCGGCGGAGGAAGCTCCTGGTGGGACTTCATTGCGACGCTATGTATCTGGGGTAGTGGGTGACCCGTCAGCATGGCCCGGATCACTATTGATGGTGCCGGTAGATCCGCCTCTGTGCATGCAGCATCCTTTGTCGATGTCGATGGATGAGTTGGAGAGGTATAGACAGGGCGTGTTCTATATCGAGTACATCATAGTGGGAGCCGACTATGAGACTTTCTTGAGGATGAGGTTGAGGAGCCCACAGGTGCAGCACACGGAGGGCGATGGCCCTGGATATCCCCATGATCTCCCGCTCCCACGCGCTAGGCTGGCGTACGAGGGGCTGGACGGTTCACGCAGGCGGCTGGTGATCCCACTCCCGGATGAGCCGAGACCACGGTACAGGGTTGACCCCAACACTTCGGTGAGCACCTTTTTTGATTTTCTGCATTTGATAGTAGCATTCGCAAATGTTGCATCCGTACTTTCGCTTGCCTTCTGATGACTTTCCTGGTTTGCAGGTGTCTGGCCGTACGTACAACGAGGCTATGAGACTGGTGGACGGGTGGTCCGCCTATGCTAGGAGGCTCGTGGCGTTCATGATGTGCACTTCCCGGAGGAGCGTGGACGTTCGTGAGCCGAGGCCGCCTAGGCCGAGAGGTTCGCCTGCTCCCACTGGGCCGCGGGGAGGACTTTGTACAGGATTTGGCCGCTCGCGGCGGAATGGCCGGGTTTGGAGCTCATCCCTCTTCGCACTCTGGCACGAGAGGGGAGAGTCCTCGAGTTCGCAGACGCCGAGGAGGCCTTTTGCATATTCCCGCCCGGGAGGAATTCGGGGACTATCCGTTTGCGACGGATCCAAAGCATGCGGAGCAAGCCAAGGCCGAGTGCTCTGATGACGAGCAGACTCTGAGTAGTCCTTCTTTACCGTTTCTCTCCTTTTTTTTTTTAGGCACCATGTATCGTCCGGAACGATTTGATTTGAACCGTATTTGAAAAGGCGCCCGGGCGGAACTCGTTTCTTCGCACATTTATTCTCGTGATCACCCTCTGTTATTTTCGGCAAATAAGGAAGCAGGTTAATCAAAAATAAATAATATGAAACATGCATTAAAAATTGAACGGGTCAAAATTTATGCCTATATGCACTGATAATTAATTAATTGCACTGTTGCACGAGCCCAGGGCGGAGGGGATATTGACATTGGTTAAATGAAACTAGGGGCAGCACGCAGATTCACAAGGCATGAACAGGTGTCGTTTGGAATTGCTTCCAATTTAGGAGCAATGGCCGCAGAGTTGACCAAGTCAACCGCAAGGGAGTCCTACGGACCGAGAGTGAATTTCAGCAGTCTTAAATTGCGCCGCTTTGCAATTTGTTAAGAACCGCGCATTCACCTCCGATCGCTTAGCCGAATTCTCTCAAATTTCTAAGGCTTCCTTCATTTTCTCGTCATGGCTCCCTTTCCTAAGCTATCGTCTCTGATGCAAGAGCGATACCCGGAAAATTTCAACCGTGGGTACGGAACCACACGAGGCGTAACAAAGGGTTTTTCGAAGGTCCGTTACGGAATGAAATCTGCTTGGGCTTTGAAGGAGCTCATGCGCGATTGGGATCTTTGAGAGCCGCGTCTCATTTCGGGACGTACGGAGGAATGTGTACAGCTTTTTCGTACAACGAAATCACTCCTACGTTCGAAGATTTCCGGCCATTCTCGGGAGGACCCGAGACGGAACAACTAGTTCTTCCGTATGCCGGTGGCGTGGCCACCGCTGAGAAGCTAGTGTCTTTGCTTGGTATCTCTACGGAGAAGCATACGGGATGCCGATACCGAACACCGATTATGTTGACATTTCGGGACCGCCCGATAGATTTGCCTGAGCCGAGGGGAGCGTTCGCGTGGGACGCGTTTGCTCGTGCGCGATCGCTACTCGTTCACGTTCACGTCCTCGGGCGTGTGCCATCACAAGCATCGGACTCGGTGAGGCAAAGCCGAGCGGGGAGACATCGTGCCGTTGGTCTTGGGCGAGACGTTCCCGGGCATAGGTCGGATGGCGACCGGTAGCCGATACATGTGGGGAGGGAGTCCCGCTATGCTTACCATGTGGTTAAGGGAGAGACCGCAGATGATGCCCGAGGTGCCAATGTCTCTGCGACGCTGTCCTTCTCTCGACGTCCTTCGGTGATTGGGCGATCAGCCGAGCCGGAGCTCGATGGCCGCACTCCGCACGCATCACTTGCGATGGTGGGTTCCCCATGGAAGTTACAGACTTGTCGGACCGCTCAGAGGGTCACTTGCTGTCGAGTGCCGGGCCGTCTCGCACGTCCTTCTACATTCCATCGTTGGTTCTGCGACAAGACGGGCCGGAGCAAAGCCATTGACGGGTTTAGCTCATGCCGCTACCTTCGAGGTGGGATCTCTCCGATGGAAGATCCTTCGACGCTATTGTTGCTCACACGGTGGTGGCAATACACGTCCTTTCCCGCCAGGTTCTCTTTCACCGGAGAGGGGGCATTGCTCGTCGACGCAAAGATCCGAACCGGTACGAAGAGTGTATAGGGAGACACAGATGGCTATCTTGTGGAGACGGAGTGAGCCGCTGGGTGCCGATCACCTTGACGCTCGACCTCGAGGAGGACCGGCGGGAGCTAACCCCGGGAATCGTACCGGGAACGACATGGCCGACTATGAGGCCAATGCCGATCGGAGGCCAATCAAAGCACTGGCCATGATGGCTCAAGCGAGGCGGCTCGAGACAGAGCTAGGGAAAGGGCCGCATTGAATGCTACAGCTTGACGGAGGCATCGGGAAGTGGTCCCTGAGCCAGGTAAAGGACTACAGGAATATTCCCTGTGAAGGTGAAGAACACTCACCGGGGGAAAGGGAAGGGGAAGAAGGATGAAGGACCAAGACCGGGAAACTAGGTTGACCTTGTTGTCCAGTGTATCCACCCACTGTCATTGCAGACACATTAACATATTAATGTTTTATTGTAATTTTGCTAGCATGTAGCGAGTCAAGAGTTGACCGTGCTTGAACTCATCAAAGATTGTTTTAACCGTAATGAATTTGTAGGTTAAATGAAAAGAGTTTTTCGAAACACAAGCAATTGATGCTTATTGTATTTTTTAGACCGAACCAATGATGGCCGCCACGTTCCCCTTTTACAATTGGACTAAGGGGCTCAGGTCACCGTAGTTCGACACTTTTAGGTGAATTTGAGAAAAACGAAGACAAAAGAAGTGCGACTGTTTTTTACCCGGATCATTAGCGGAATGTATCCAAATGGGTATTACTCTTTTAGCACTTTAATTTTACTAAGGGGTGGTGTATGGGGAAGGAGAGTTGACTCGTGCTCTTCCTCAAACGAAGCATTCATGAGCTTGCTTCCGTTCACGGGGTTAACGAAAGGGTTTCCGTCCAAGTCTCGCTAATCTCATGGCTCCTCCGAGAAGATTCTTTGTACCACGAATGGTCCTATCCAGTAGGCTCCCACTTTCCGAGGGGATTGGTCTGCGTATGAGGCTTTTCCTTTAGCACCAATTTGCCTTCTCTGATGTCTCTGATCTTGACTTTCTTGTCGAATGCTCGGGCCATTCCCGCTCCGGTAGGCTCGAGTGTGTTCCATGGCTTTCAATCTGCGCTCGTCGAGTAGAGCAAGTTCGTCGTGACGGCTCAGTAGCCATTCGACTTCATTGATCCCGTTTTCCAAGAGGACTCTGAGGGATGGAATTTCCAATTCCAAGGGTAACATTGCTTCCATTCCGTAGGTAAGTGCGAACGGAGTCTCCCCGTGGCGGTTCGACCGATGTTCGGTATCCCCTGCAGGGCTAGATGTAGCTTTTCGGGCGCTCCCGACCTCTCGGCGGTCATCTTCCCGATTATCATGGCGAGAGTCTTGTTGGCCGCCTCTACCGCACCATTGGTTTGTGGTCCGTAAGGAGAAGATTTGTGACGCGTGACTCGAATTCGGCCGAAGTTGGTCGCAATCTCCTTCGGTGGGTCCCATTGTCGGATATGATCTCGTTGGGCACTCCGTATCGGCACATGATGTTCTCTCTGATGAACTCGGCCACCTTCTTAGAATTCAGACCTTGTACGATCCGGCTTCTACCCATTTGGTGAAGTAGTCGATCGCGACTAGAATGAACTCGTGACCATTGCTCCTCGGTGGAGTGATCTTGCCGATGACGTCGATTCCCCATGTGGCGAAAGGCCATGGTGTAGTCATGCAATAGAGTTCATGAGGAGGGATGTGATTGAGGTCGAGAACCGTTGACATTTGTCGCAGCCTTCTGAACGAACCGGATGCGCCTGTTTCCATCGATATCCAATAGTATCCCATACGGAGAATGATCTCGTGTCAATGCTCGAGCGTTCATGTGCGGACCGCAGTTCCGTTGTGAACTTCGTTCATTAGCTCGCCGGCTTTTTCTTTGTTTACACACCGAAGGAGTGGTCCTTGGTGGCGCTTCTTGTACAAACATACCCCTGTAATGACGAACTGGGATGCCAGGCGTTTTAATGCCATCATGTTTTTGGCTTTGATCCCTTCTTTGTATTTTCCATCTTCATTTGTGAAGGAAGCTTCTCCGTTTTGGAGGTACCGGTAAATTTGATTGTACTGTGGTTCGTCGATCGTTTCTCTTTTTATTTCGATCTCACAAAGAATAGGCGGGTGTTTCCCGTCCGCCTATTCTCGAGGGGTTTTACCGCTTTCCCATCGGGAATTTCGACAAGAGAGGCGAGGGCTGCCAGGCATCTCGCGGCGGTTCCTCGTCTCTTGGCAAATAATGAAAAGAGATGTCCTTGAACCGAGCAATGAGCTCCTCCATGTACGTGTGGTACTTCCGGGAGGCCGTAATCTACCGTCTTCCATTTGTTGGACACTTGATTGATGATCAATGCCGAGTCTCCGTATACATCCAGCTTCTGAAATGTTGCGCCGAGGGCGGCTTCCGCACTCCGCCGCACAAGCTTCGTATTCTCGCCGCATTGTTGGTTGTTTCAAAATTCAACTTGATGGCTATGGGAGTATGCTCGTCCCTGGGATCGACAAGGAGCATTCCAATACCATTACCCTTCTTGTTGGCTGCCCCATCAAAGAAGAGTTGCCGCCGGTTTGCGCCTGCCGAGTGAAAAGATTCCGTCGTCCGGAAATTGCGGATCGTGACCCTTAGGTTCACCGCTTGGGAAGTCCGCCACCCGATCTCGCCATGACTCGCCCTTTGTTGATTTTCGACCATGTACTTGATGTCGAACTCACCAGAAGAATGACCACTTGGCTAGTCGCATTGACAGGATGGCTTGTCAAAGAGATATCTGGACGGGTCCATTTTGGAGACCAGGAGCACCGAATGTGACTCGCATGTAGTGTTTCAGCTTTCCCGACTACCCATACCAAGGCGGTACAAGTTTTCTCTAATGCCGAGTAGCCGAGTTCACTTCCTTGAAGCTTCCGTCTTACGAAGTAGATTGCATGCTCAACTCTTGGAATTTTTCTCGTTCTTGTGCGCATTGCTCCAATTGACGTGTCTCCGTTACCGCGATATAGGAGTAGTGTCTTGTCTTCATGTGGCGGGCACAGCACTGGGGATTCACCAAGTAGGTCTTGATCTTCTCAAAAGCCGTTTGGCACTCCTGAGTCCCATTTGATGTCGGCATTCTTCTTCATCGCTTGAACATTGGCTCGCAGAGAGATGTCAACTCGGTTGATGAAGCGACCGATGCATCAAGTCTTCCCATAAAACTTTTCACTTCCGTCAGAGTCCGAGGCGGCTTCATGTCGATGATGGCCTTGATTTTCTTGGGATCTGGCTTCGATACCTCTTTCGTAACCATGTACCCCAAGCACCTTGCCGCGCTTGACGCCGAAGGTGCACTTCGCAGGTTCAATCTCATGGAGTGTTTTCTCGAGTCTCGTTGAAGAACTTTCTCGCATCTGCCTATGTGCTGCATGTCTGATCCTCTGGAGCGGATGATCATGTCGTCGACATATACTTCGATTTCCCTGTGAATCATGTCATGGAAGAGGGTGCGTGCACTCGCCGGTAAGTAGCCCTGGCCGTTCTTCGTACCGAACGGCATGACCGTGTAGCGCATGTCCCCCACGGAGTGGTGAAAGCGCCTGGCTTGATCCTCCTCGGACATCTTTGATCTGGTTGTATCCAAATAACCCATCCACGAAGGACTTTACTTCGAAATTTGTCGTGGTGTCGACCAGATGTCGATGTTAGGCAGGGGAAATCATCTTTAGGGCTGGCCTTGTTGAGATCCCGGAAATCCACACAAAGATTCGACCTTTCCATTGGCCTTGGTGACCGTCACGATGTTGGAGAGCCAAGTCGGGTACTCAATCACTCCGATGAAACCAACTCGGAGCATTTTCTCAATCTCTTCTTTAACTTGCAAGGACCACTGGGCTTGATCTTGCGCAGCTTCGTTTGACAGACTTGGATTCGGGATCCAGGGGAATTCTGTGCTCCACGATCGAGGGATCGAGTCCTGCATGTCCCGGTATGACCAGCGAACACGTCAACATACTTCCCGGAGGAGGTCTATCAAGGGCGCTTCTTTCAGACGGCGAAGAAACCGCCCACTTCGTGTCTCTTTAGGCTCTTGCACCGACCCTGTGTTCACTTTGGTCATAACCTCTTCGGCAGCTTGGGCTCCGGCTGTCCTCTTGGTCAACTACACGCTCGAGAACTTCTCTAATGTATTGTTTCGTTTAATGTGTCTCGTTTCTTTATTTATCAATTGAGTTATTAACGTCTTTTAAGTTGTTTGTTAACTTATCGCTGTTAAAGTGGCAATGAGAGGATACTCCGAAAGGTCGACTTTTCATTGAACAAGAACGGAAATACATGGTTGGCTACATTATCATAGTCTTCCGGCGTAAGGCCGTTGGACGACTCGTAAGGACTGGACTCTTACAAGGAGACTCGAGAGGGTTTGAGACCGGGTTTAGGGAGATGTGGGTGCGGGCCCGCCTTGTCTTCCGGTTATGCTGGCTTGCCCTTGGTCCGCGAAAGTTACCCAATTCTTCGATGGCATTGCTGGATGCTCATGAGGGTGCAGGGATCGAGAGGCTTGGCTTCGCTGTCCCAATCATGGCGATCATGCTGTCAGCGGAGTCTGTGTCAATCGTGTTCGGCACCTCCATGACTTCTTCAAAAAGACTCGTAGAGCCGGTTCACTGAGAGCGTCTTCTATGAATTCTGGGTTCCTTCGCTTTGGAGTTACCGTCTCGAATGTGGCCTCGGCGGCCGATCCGAACAATCCGTTTCCCATGGAGAGTACCTTGAGCCGCTCCTCCAAGTCCGGGATTCCCTTGAATGTGTACTCGTGCGGACTGTGGTGGCAGCTGGTCCAGGTAGAGCCGTGATGTCGAGGAACGCTCCCCTTATCGGATTAGCCTTGAGCCCTTCCGAAACGCTGAGGTCCCGTGCTAGCTTTTCCATCCTTTATGTAGTCTCGTGCCGACTATCCCTGCCTTCTTTCTCATCTTCATCGGGGTTCCACCGTCGGTCCCCGCTCCAGCCTGTCCGGCTCCATTCCACCGCCGGCCTTTCCCCTCCAGCCCGTGGCCGGTTCTCGCGCCGGTCCTCCAGCGGTCGGGTTCCCGCTTGCCGGTCCGCCTCAGGATAAGTCCAGCTCGCTGTTCCCTTGGTGAAGTAATGAGCGAGGTCGAAAACCGTAAGGTCGGAGGTTGGGTGTGCCGCTCGCTCAGGTTCCCCTTTTGCGGTCGCTGCTACCTTGGTGCGGCTGAGCCTTTTGTTTTCCTTGATGTCACTCTGTTGGCACGTAGCCAAGCCCCCTCGGACCGTGGGCGTGGTCCCCGACTTCGACGACTTGGTGTTCGCCTCTGTAACCTTTTGCCGAGCCCCCAAAGTCTCGGGACTGAAGTTCATGAGTTTCATCTATCTTCATGGCATGAGGGATCTCTGTCGTGAGAGTCAAAGTGGAAGGTCCACGCTGCATATTTGGATCTTGGAGGTCTCCGTGAGTTGAATCCAGCTAATGCCACGTCGTCGCCTATTATGCTTGGATTTCTAACACCTGGAATGCTCGTTGGTGCCGTCCCCTCTATGGTGACACGCCGTCGCCGTAGGGATCGTGGTTAGCTCTGGCCATTGCCTCGCATGAACTCGAGGCACCGATGAAGGGCGGATGCCATGCCATTGATTCGACAGAATGGTGACGCCCATGACACGCTGTGAAAGTGATTAGAATGTCCAACACTTGGAATTCGAAGTGGGGATCATATCCGCTGCCGAACCAAATGTTAAGAGTAGCAACCCCGAGAACTCGGTGACGGGATGAGTAGAGTCATAGGCCTCGACAAAGGTGTGGACTCGAAGGCTTCAGTATCTCGTGGGCTCGCGATGTCAAGCAGTCCATCATCTCAAGGCAAGACATTCATTCCCGAACCTCCGTCTACCAACACGCGGGAAGGCGACGCTCGTCCAAGCAAACGGGACTCGTGATGTAGAGCGGCTCATTGTGATCAGCCTCAAATTTTGGAAGGTCCAAATCTGTGAAGCGTGATAATGTTGCCGTAGTGATGTTGCCATCATCCGAATGACTTCGGCTCCTGGGTCAAAGCGGGTCCTACCGGGGACCATGGTACGGGCCAAGCTTTCCTCTAGCTTCGAGCTTGTTGAGGATAAGAGGATGTGAGCAAAGGGAACCAAAGGGAAATGTTCGGGCCCTGGTCCCTGGGCTGGTAGCTCGAGTGGAGGATCGGGTCCTCTTTCACGGCAAACTTCAAGTGTCATCTGGGCAGGACGGGTCATGCGGTTCTGGCTGCCCGCAGCTTTTAGTGGCCTTGTAGGTGGTAATGCATGGGCATTTGACCCGATCGGGTTAGAACGCCGACATCGGGGTTTGGTTCCTTCCCGAATAGGCCGCTCCGAAGTTGAGCCATAGTTAGAGGAGGATTCCTCGCAAAGCATAGTGGGCCATTTGTCTTCCTCAACTCATTGGATCTGGATCGTGAGACGATTCCCGGGAGCTTCGGAGACTGACGGGATTCTCGTCCCGTGATACCGGCTTCTGGGTGCCTCCCGCGGGAGGTGTGCAGTTTACGGATTGCCACAACTGCTCGAACGCCGCGCACAATAGTGGTCGTCAACTCGCCGAACTTGCAGGCGTTGCCGATTCTCCGGGGAGTTTGGAGAGTTCCCGGCCTCAAGCGTGGAACAGCCTCCTTTGATCTCTTCACGGTATATCGCTTGCTCTCCTTTTTTCGCTTCTTTCCTGGAAAGCATACTCGGGCATTCCTGTGAGTCGGGTCCGGCGATACTGCGGTTTGCTAATTTTCCTCCGCTCTTGGCCCGTGATCAACTTTCTTGCAGGCGGAGCCTCGCGTCGAGAGTTAGTGCCTACGTTTCTTCCCATGTGAGAATGGCCGCTGCTTCTTTTGAACTGCGTGACGGCAGTGCCTAGGTAAACCTCCATCGGGGACAGTTTTCCCTTCTTCTTTATACGAGTAGCTGGTATGTCGAAAGGTGAAAGTAACACTGGCTTCCCTAACATCCTCTATGCATCGGTCAGCTGTCCCGGCTTGGATCGCTTACGTAAGCTGAATGCCGCGCTCAGGCTGTGGAATTTCCTCAGTAGTTGCTCGAGACGAATTTCCATCTTCCTCTTGCTTTTTAAGTCTGACCTTCCTCCCTGAGTTCAGGGTCGCATTTAAGTTTTAGTGCGGAAATGATCCGTCCCCATCCTCCCGGGACCCTCGGGATTCCGGTTTTTTAGCACTTCATGCGCCTGCTTGCAAGAGAATTGGTTTCATCGTCTTCGCTCGCTTTCATGGAACAGAACTTAAGCTTTCCTCGGCAGCGCCGAGATTTGTTCTCGCCGCCTGCGTCATTCCATCTCCCCAGGTCACCGGGACCGTCGACCACCCTCGCCTTGGCGTGAGGGGTTGGATGAGAAGCAGACGGTGGCTCGATGAAGTTGCCGTGAGCAAAACCCCCTGAGGTCGGGAATCGGTCTAGAGTGGCCTCGAGCTTTCTCGTGCCCGAAGTCGCCACACTTTAAGGGCTCGGTCCTCGCGGCCTTTTGAGCTTGGCTTCGTCCCAGAGATCGGTTTTCTGGAGCGGTTCAGCTTCCATGAGGGCCTTTCCTTGCGAGAGCTAAACCGTCTCCGTAGGTACGCACCCGTCTCGCTAGGTGTCCAGAACTGTGATCACATCCAAATTCCTTCCGAATGGCGGTAAAAACATCTTGGATGATGTCGACGAAGGAAGTCGGACCGTACATTCCACGCGGCCTTCCTTGATCTCGGTTACACAAGAAATTCGCCCATATCCTGCTTGATTGAACACACGGGAGTGTTTGACTCGGTAATGTTGACAGCCTCAGTGATTCCGCCCTCGATCGCCAAGTCTATTCAGAGCTGAGCAGAGCCTCTGCTGCGGATGCCCGAATTGATGACCGTGACGACCTGAGCAGAACTCAAACCGGAGCATGTCGATGCTGAGGTGGTCATTTTCCACGTGCTGGAAGTCTGGGAACTGTCTTGCGGGGAAGACCTTTGGAGATGTTTTCGGGGTGGCCGCCTGAAGCGTTCCCCGAGGTTGATCTTACTTGTCAGTGATAGCACTGAGGAGCTTGGTCTCCCCTCGTCATTGTTTCCTTGGCCTTGACGGCGCTTGTGGCTTTAAGCTTGACTGACTGCACAGGCCGGTTGCCACTGGGGCTGTATCTTAAGTGATGATGAGCTCTCAGCTCGGTTAGCCAGTGTGGCCTCGTTTACCAGCTTCGCTGCAGCGTGAAGTCGTCGAGGGTAACTTTCGCTGGGCGCTGCAGAATTGAAGCGATAAGGACCTGGATCCTTGGTGTGCATCGGGATATCTGGAAGTCAGATGATGTTGACGAAGTCAGTCGCGAGCACTTGCATCAGAGGGATTCTTTCTTCACGTGCTCAACCAGCCGCTTCCAATTGTCG
>JAFEMH010006929.1:0-108310 GCA_022495995.1 Adenophora triphylla var. japonica
GGATAATGGATGGGCCGGGCCGGGTTTAGGCCCGTTTCATCAGACGGACTGACGGGCTTCAACCCGTCCCGCACGCGGGTTGGTCCACACGGATTGGGTCGGGACGGGCCAGGCCTTTTGGCCATCACCAATTGTGAGTTAAAAATATTTTATTTTGGGTAGTATCAAATGAAATGAAGTGAAGCGGAAGTATATTATTAGTGATATATGTATAATCGTATTTATCCATTTTTATTAAATAATCGTACTACTTAGCTTAGTGTCTATAAATACTACTGCTTTTGCCCTGGTTTATTATTTTTTTTTTCTTTTGTATAATACTAGCAATATAAAATGTTCACAAAATCTTATCATAAAATCCTAGTTATCGATTGAATGTTTCACCGAGTTGCGAGTAAGACCTTGTGAACAATCTTGCGAGTAAGACCTTGTGAACAATCTTATCATAAAATCCTAGTTGTGGGTCCAAGTGTTAATTGATTTCACAGTTCAATGATTAACGACTAAGATTTTGCGAGAGTAAGACCTAGGGGTGTAAGTGGTTTAGCTCAAATCGCGGTTTGAGACCGAATCGAACTAAACCGTGAGGTTTAGCTCGGTTTTTTTATTTAAGTGATTTAGCTCGATTTATAAAAATTACAAACCACGTGGTTCGGTTTAGCTTGCGGTTTGAGGGTGCCGAGCCAAACCGAGCTAAACCGAACCGCCAAACCGAGCTATGGAACCGAACCGCCAAACCGAGCTATGAAACCGAGCTATGAAACCGAGCTAGTGGTGAAGTGAATATCTCGTCTTTTGCTTGTGAGAAATAAACTGCAATTTCACAATGAGGAGCCAGTCCTTGCGTATCCAATTAGTTGTTTAAAGATATGATTTGGCTGCATCATATCTAATTTCGGCCTAAAATGTAACTGTTGATAACCTTTTTTCAGGACCGAACTTCTTTATCCATTTCTCCTTCCCTACATTGGGCTTTTGGTGATGAAAATAATGTCATAGAAAAGCAGACATCACTGAAAACTTGGATTTCTTCAATAACTGGGTATTCTCAGAATATTTTGCAAAGAAAAAGGTCATCCTTGCCAATATCTAAGTCTCAGGAAACATTTCTTCATGGTAATGCTTCCATGTTCTTTATGTTACTTATGTTACTGTAATTTTTCAAAGTTTCAATAAGATTGTTGTTTGGTATTTTGATAATGCTGTGTTTATTTTAGTTACTTACTGTTTTATATTGATTAGTCATAAAATCAAAATGATTAAATCGCGGTTTAGACCGAGCTAAATCGAACCTTGGCGGTTTAGCTTAGCTCGATTTGAATTTTTTTGTGGTTTAGCTCGGTTTAAAATTTCTCCAAATCGATACTAGCGGTTTAGCTCTAAAATTTCTTCAAACCGAGCTAAATCGAACCGTTTACACCCCTAGTAAGACCTTGTGAACAATCTTATTCCAAAAATGAGAGCAGAACAATCTTTTAGACAATCTTTTTCGCACAAAGATTATAAAATTACAAAAAATAAATTAAAAAATCTCTACTTACCTAACAACATTTCACCCACTTATTTTATAAATATATTTTGAACAATTATAACTTCAGCTTCTACTATTGTTGACTCATTTTATATTGATTTTTAAATATGCGTGCAAAGTCAAATTAAAAATCAATAGATGAATGTAGTATTTATATACTGCATATATATGTATATGTAGTATATGTTTGTGTGTGTATATATATAATTATTCTTTCCTTGTATATCATGCATTTGTCTCAAGTACTTTGTCCTACTAAATTCACATTTATTTTTTATGGACTTTTCTATTGTGTGCCCATGAACACATGATAAGGATTAAAGATTCTCTTGTAATGTGTGTCAAATTAATACTTGACACACATTACAAGAGAATCTTTGAATAAATCTTTTAAAGATTCTCTTGTAATGTGTGTCAAACTAATACTTGACGCACATTACAAAAGAATCTTTAAAAGATTCTCTTGTAATATGTGTCAAAAATTAATTTAACACACATTACAAGAGAATCTTTAACACTTCTCTCTAATCACAACCATTGCCCACTTACTCCACTTTCTCTCTCCTACTCAACCATCTACACTCACAACACATCACCTTTTTCACATTTTACCTTAATTCCTGCGTCAAACGCCAAACAAAAAAAAAATGCACATTTCTCCGAGGCGGATTGAGTATTTAATTTTGAGGAGCCGTAAGATTGTAGGAAACAAAAATTGAAAAAAAAAAAAAAAAAAACATACACACACCAATATATGAATTGACAGGAATACCCTTGTTAAAAATTTGGGTTGGTCTTTACATGACATTGGCATATATAGTACCTGGTGCGGCAGTGTTTCAGGCAATAAAGGAAATGAATGAAAGAGTGAATACTGGCTGGCCTGCCTGCCTTGCCTTGCCTGGGGGCTATGTTCATTATTATCAAATACACCTATATCACCTTACTAGTTACTACTGGGAAAATGACAGCTGCTATTCTCTAGCCCTAATGAAAAAAAGGCAAGACAATCATCAGTACTCCTCAGCGTATTTTCTCGTCCCATTCGAATTTGAAGTAGGATTTTGTGAATAGATAGATATAATAAGGATTTTCCGTCCCAATCGAAATAGGATTTTGTAAATAAGGAAAAAATGTTAGTAAAATAGGTATTGTTAGTATGAAAAGTGGAGTATGAAAAAGAAAATGAGATAGTGAATAATAAATGGATAGATATTGTGAGTAAGTGTATGACAAATGACCCCTCATAGTAAAGCATTTCTGATTTTGGGTTGTCTTTTTTAAAATGAAACACCCTAAATGACAAAACGTTGTAATTCGAGTGAGACGAAATAAGAGTGAAATTGTCACGGCTTGAATCACAAGTGATATCCAAGGTGATAACAGCACCAACGATAGCACTTGGGATGGCACACACACACACTTCGAAAATAAAACAATTTTGTAAAAGAGTTTGCGAATGAATAAAGCACCAAAATTGTTTTTCTCAAGTTATATAAATATAACTTGAGAGTGCCTCTTAGGCAAGACTTTATAATCACTATGAATGAATTTACAAAGCCGAAAGTTCCCTATAGCTATATCTATTTTGAGCTCTATGGAACAAGAGATAAAGAACGGAATCCTATCCTAGCCTTCACACACCTTGATACCAAAGTAATCAAGTGCGAAATTACAAGGGAGAAAGGATTTAAAAAGAACCAAACAAAGAACTCTATCTCTAAGCTTTTCGAAGGTGTGAATGTGATGAAATAATTGGCATGTCTTCAAATAAACCTTCCAAGCTTATTTATAGTCTTCAATTACTTGAAGGCTACTTCAATAATGACCTTGGGGCTGGTCTTGCACGTGGAGAAAGTATAGGGAGAGTGAGTGAATTTGTTTCCACAATTCTAGCTCCAACTTCCTATTTTGTAGCAACCGAGTTGTTGAATTCTCAAGCCATGCTTCCACGCCTTGTACTCCCTTGCTTTATCATCCTTGTACTTTTCTATAACTCAAAGAACAACCTTTGACAAAGTCCACACACGTGTTGTTGTTGTTTGCCAAAATTACGAATTAATACATAAAATGTATTAATTATTTTCTTCCAATTTCCACACGTGTCTAGCTCCTTCTTTGATGCTATTGCACCACGAAATACAACCATAAACCATAGACTATACGAGACCATATTAGCATTTTAGTCCATTAAATAACAAACAAGAAATATACAACTATATAATTTTCGGTCAGGAAATCATCCGTGATATCACCTGGACTTTTGGGAAAATCATCGTGTGATATCACCTGCAGATTACACTAACAATCTCCCCCTTAGTTGGATATTTCTTTCCAAACTCAATGTGTCCGTCCCGTAGGATTAGTCTATATACAAATGTACGAGCATAGAACACAGAATAATATCTCACACAAAAATTAACTCCCCTTAATCAAGGAGCTAATCCTAAACAATGATTTATCATAATAAACTAATTTATTTCAAACTTTAAAAAGTTTTCGAAATAAACTAAGTAACCATTAAAAACCATAACCATTGTAGCAAATATCATCCAAAATCTAGCAAAAAAACAACCTAGCGATAAGTTATTAACAAACCAACTAATAGTGTTTTAGCAAAAATAAACAAAATAAAAGTAAATTGTTTAAAGAACCACCACCATCACCAAAATAAAAACATTGTTTGTAGGACCACCACAAAAACAGTCACCCATATGATAGTGGCAACATCAACCTTCGGGTTTGTCAACCTTCGTGTTCGGCTTTCTTCTTCTTCAAACTCCTCTTCTTCCTCCCTGATCTCCTTTCCTATCACTTCCACCATCACTTGGGCCAAGACTTGGTGGTAGCACCTGCAGTAGCACCAGCTCCAGTTCCAAGACGACGCGAGATCCTCCCCCTGTTTGGAAAGAAATTTCATCAATAAAAGCATCTGTTACCCGCTTAAGCTTAGCCCATCCCTCAGCAAGTTCTCCTATTGCACTTGATCAAGTTTGTGCAGAAGTTGATAACTCTGTAGCCTTTGGGATTGATGGTCCAGAGTTGCCCAAAGATTTATCATGTTGTTCGTAATACTTGCGGCATCGGTTCTGCAAAAGTATGAGGGGCAACACCTGGGAAGCACTTGGGGTATCATGTGAGATAGCACCGGGAGGAGCAGGGGATTGTTTCATCAAATTTGTTCCAAGGAAGATCTTTAGTATACCTTTTACCCTTTTTCGAGTTGTTGATCAACGGTATAGTACTCAGGTTCGGTGGTAAAAACATCGAGGCTTCAATGGGCAAGGATTGAAATACCAAAACTTTGAAGATTAGAGAAGGATAGGGGAAAAAGCTAATGTTCACTTCCTTTTTCTACCCCATGAAGCTAAGTGTTTAAACACTAATCTTCCAAAGTTAATCCTTAAATTTTTACCCAATCTATACAACACATTCGCATGCTCCAAAGTCACAATAGGTTCATTAGTTGTAGGAAGCCAATTGAAGATGCACGGTTGTGTAGTACGTAATAGAGAGAAGATAATCTAGAAGCATGAAGTTTCTCTTTCAAAGGCCAAGACTGAGTTTGTTGTGAGTGAGCAATTTTACCATTTCATCTCTATTGACCCTAATGCTCTCATCATCTACATTAGGGAGGCCTAAAACTTTGTTAATCGGGCGGGAGTAAAAGAATAGACTCTTCCCCTAACAAACACTTTTCCATATTTAGCAGACCCTTCATCATCCAAATGAGCATGCAAATTGGCAAAGAAATTGCGAATAACACTCTCAACAAAACTCGATGCATGATTATTAGCATTAATAAAATTCCCGTCCTTTAAAAAGCGAACCACTCCTTCCTTTTCCAACCGACCCTCATCAATGTGCTTCTCTTTTAAAATTCTCTTACTTAGACTATTCAACCAAAGTTCCATATTTTCCTTTTATAATACTCCAAAGTAAGAAAAGGTTTTGGAAAAGCTTTATCATCTTCGGTTTGAGTAACCTCATCACCGGAATTATCACTAGAGGAATGTTTAGGAACGAAGAGGGGGCAAGTGTTACCTCGGATGATATCCTCTTCTTGCTAGCACTTCGGTAGCACTCGCGATTTGCCCTTGGCCTTCTTTTCCGATAATCTGAGAGGGTCTCCTCTTCATCACCATCTACCCAAGCATCAAATGAGTCCACGTAAGGCTCCTTTTCCTTGTTTGCTTCAAAGTTCTCGTCACTCACATGGGGTGAGGACACATCAATAGAGCTTTCGAGACTTCAACCGGATCGTAGGTGGTATTTGAAATTGCCTTAGACTGATTGATCTAATGCGGTTGGAAGACCTCCTTTTGCAATTTGGGGAGACGCTTGGCAGTTGGGGCTTTCCTCTTCCTTTTTGGCTCGGCAGGGATGAGAGTCACTTTAGGAATGCCTTGATCAAACGAGGCATTGGGGCCAGAGGTAGGAACAATTGCCATTGTTGGTGGAGAAGAGCTTGGAGTGATCATTGGGGAAGTTTCCATGGCCACGCGAGATGCCACGGAAGGAGCAATGCTAGGAGAGATGTCCATTTGGTCCGTGTGGGAAGGTTCGGTACTAGCTTTGGATGGAGATGCCATGGAGATATGAGGGAATTTTGGAACGAATTTTTTGACCTAGGTTGAGAAGGGAAGAAGACGCTGGAATGGGGGTTTAAAGAGGTAGAGGGAGTAACGGTTAGAGAGAGATAATAGGAGAGTTAGAGAAAATTTAGGAAATTAAGAGAGAGAGACGGTGAGGGAACATAAAATTAAATTGATTAGACAACCCTATCCCATCTAAACTCCTAAAAACCCACACCTTTAACCCTATCCACTCATTAACAATAAATCCTCACCACACAAAGTTTTTAAAACCCTAACCAACTTAAGGATAAACACGGTTGCAAAATTTAAAAAAATAAAGAAAATATTTTTTTTTAAGTATAAACGTAAAACAATAAAAAAATAAGTAAACTAAATAATTTGTAACTCAGCCCAAAACATTATAAGCAAAAAAAAAAAATATGGGTTAGTTACTTAATTAAGTTTACCAAAAAATAAAGGAAACTTGTTGAAGACGTTTTCAAAATCGTAAACTCTTTAATTAAAAAGACTTTCAGATTTTGAGAAATTAATCAACAATATTTCGAAAATAAATAAAAAACTAATATAGCACACACTAATGTGTTAAGGCAATGATGGCAACACGTAGGATAACACATATGATATAAAACCCCTTGATAAATATTTTTTTTTCAGTTTCAAACACTTGAGGCATAATAAGCTTAGCCTTTTTTTAGACACTTCAGGCATAACAAGCTGAGCATTTTTCATGCACTTTAGGCATTATATGCCTATATATAATTTTTTAAGTACATTGCTTGTTAAACACGTCTCAATACACTTCTTTAAACAAGAAAGCAACGTAGTAACGAGCTCCGTGCTTCAAGTTATATTTCAAGTGTAGAGACCAAGTGATCTATGCCTTTCAAGTAGGGTACACTGTAGTAGCGAACTCCATGTCCCTAATACTCGGCATACATCACCTCATACATTCTCATTGGCAAGAGTACATCGTTGCAACGAACACCGTGCCCCGAGCTCGAGAGAATAGTATGGATAAATGCCTTTGTCTTTTATTTATCAAAAAGAAAATATTAGTGACTTTGTCACTTTAAGCATATGAAGGGGAATGATATCAGACGTGCTAACCTAAATAATAACCTACCATAACAAAAAGCTCAGCATGTACCACAGTTAGAACTAAGCTAGCTAGATTAAACAAATAATAAAGTATTTTTTTTTTTTTTTAAGTAAATAACCAAAGAAGAAAAAAAATACACTAATATACAAGTGTTACCCTAAGTGATAACATCACACAGGGTAGCACGACGAAACAGACTCGAGAGATTACAAAGACCAAGAGATCTTTTCAAACTAGAAAATCTCTCGTGGTCTAAGGCCTCGTAAAGATGTCGGCCCGGTTGATACTTAGTATCAATATGATCAATATTAATTAGGCCTTTATCTACCATATCTCTAAGAAAATGATGACGTAAGTCAATGTGTTTGGTACGGGAATGTTGAGCTGGGTTTTTTGAAATGTTGATAGCACTCGGGTTATCACAAGTCACATAGTCAAAGAATTACTCTCTAGGCCATAGTCATCTAACATATGTTTTAGCCAAATAAGTTGTGAACAACAACTACCAACCGCCACATACTCGGACTCACCATGAGAGAGAAACACAATTTTGTTTACGACTATACCATGAAACTAAATTGTTGCCCAAGTAAAAACACCCCCACTAGTACTCTTCCTATCATCCATATCCCCCGCCCAATCCGAGTCACTAAAGCCAACCAAATTGGTATTAGTATCCTTACTAAACCAAATCCCTAATTCACTTGTTCTGAAACATATTTAATTATCTTTTGACAAATTAAGGTGAGAGACTTTAGGATTGGCTTGATAACGTGCACAAACACACACGTGAACATGATATCGGTGACGACTAGAAGTGAGATAGAGAAGGCTACCTATCATTGAACGATAAAGAGTAGGATCAACATCCTCACTTACTTGATCTCTACCAAGTTTGAGAGAAGAACACATGGGGATTTTTGAACTTTTTGCTCCTTCCAACCCAAACCTTTTTACTAGGCTCTTTGCATACTTGCTTTGTGAAATGAATATTCCTTCATTTGATTGTTTCACCCTGCAAGCCTAGAAAGAATGTTAACTCTCCAATCATGCTCATTTCAAATGTTGATGTCATAGCCTCTACAAAATCTTTTAAACACGTTTGAGAAGTAGAGCCATAGACTATGTCATCAACATAGATTTGAACAATGACTATTTCTTTGCCATGACTTAGGATAAATAAGGTCCTATCTGCTTCACCTCTTGTGAATCCATATTCAAGTAAGAAAGAGGTTAAGCGACCATACCATGCACGTGGAGCTTGTTTCAAGCCATATAAAGATTTATCAAGTCTATATACATGGTTTGGTAGATTAGGATCTTCAAATCCTTTTGGTTGTTCAACAAAAACTTCTTCTTTTAAATAACCATTTAAAAAGGCGGCTTTAACATCCATTTGAAACAAAGTAATTTTTAGAAAACAAGCTATAGCCAAGAGGAGTCTTATGGATTCTATTCTAGCAACGGGAGCAAAGGTCTCATCAAAGTCAACACCTTCAATTTGGGTGTAACCTTGTGCTACGAGACGAGCTTTGTTCCTAACAATATTTCCTTGCTCATCTGATTTGTTTTTGAAAATCCATTTAGTACCAATAACATTTGTATTACTAGGACGTGGTACTAAACACCAAACTTCATTACGAGCAAATTGGTCAAGTTCCTCTTGCATGGCTTGTATCCAAAAATTATCTTTTAAAGCTTCAAAATATTTTTGGGTTCTAAAGAAGAGACAAAACAGGAATATTTTACCTTGTGGTATGTGGTGGACATACACACATACCTTGCCATTTCCACGGTCACTAAAATGTCCTTTGTTCCTTGTTTGTACCCCTTCACTAGCTTCTCCAATAATTTGAGAGGAAGGATGGTCTCTTCGATCCTAGCCGGTGGATCCGCTTCTCAAGTCTTCATGCACATGATCATCATCTCGACTGTTCATCCTTTTCAGTTCTTTGGATTGGTCTTGGGTGATACCGGAGATGCTATCCCATCGGTGGCAACACTTTGGCCGACTGGGTATCACTTACTTGATTTTGATTCTCCAGTTCATCCATAATATCAATGGAGATTCCTGTACTCCATCACCTGTAACACTTGCTAAATCATCAAAAACAACGTTAATTAATTCCTGAATGGTTTTTAACCTAAGGTTATAAACCCTATATGCTCGGCTGTCCTAAGCATACCCAAGAAATATAGCCTTATCACTTTTAGAGTCAAATTTAGCTAAGTAATCCCGATCATTTAGAGCATAACACACACACCCAAATGTATGAAAATAATGAATCTTTGGTATCCTACCATTCAAAATTTCATAAGGTGTCATTCTAGTACCAGTCTTAGAAAAACCCTATTGGCCGTGTGACAAAGCCGTGTTTATGGCCTCGGCCAAAATCTTTTTGAAATTCTTTTTGAAAACAACATCACACGTGCCATCTCAAGTAAGGTCCTATTTTTCCTTTCAGCCACCCCATTTTGTTGAGGTGTTTTAGGAGCAGAAAACTCATGTTTAATTCCTTTTAATTCACAAAAAGTAAAGAACAATGAATTATCAAACTCCGTTCCATGATCGGACCTTATTCGCATGATAAGAGCGAGAAAACATGTTTTTGATTTTAGCATGTAAGACTTTAAACTTTTCAAAAGTTTCGATTTTTCTTTTAAAAAATATACCCAAGTAAATCTAGAAAAATCATCAACTATTACAAAAGTATATTTCTTACCTCCTAAAGCTGTCTACCTCAATCGGACCCATTAAATCCATATGCATTAATTGAAAACGAGTGTGTTGTCCCGAATACTCCTCATTATGTTGGGTAGCACTATGGGTAGCACGTGTTTGTTTACCTTTTAAACAATCTTCACATATGATTTTTGTACTAATGTCCAGACTAGGTATACCTCTTATAGCTTCAGCATTAATGAGTTTCACAATGTTACGAAAATGGACATGACCTAACTTTTGATGCCATAAGGTAGCATCATCAACCCTCGCAGAATGACACACTTGTTTATCCTCAACAAGATAACGGTTATTACTTGACCTAGTACCGCATCATAACACGCTTATTGGTACAATCAAAAACTTCACAAGTGTTTTTATTGAATTTTACTTCAAGGTTGTCATCACAAAGTTGGCTAATACTAATTAAATTAGTTACCGGTCCATCAACATGCAAAACATTTTTCAAAGCAGGAAATCCAGGTACATTTAATACGCCTTTTCCTACTCTATTACTCTTGCCACCACCACCATATGTTACACTACCACCTTGAATAGGTTCATATTCCTTTAAAAAATATTTTTGTTCCAATCATATGACGAGAACAACCACTATCAAAATACCATGAACCTTCAACATTAGTTTTTAAGGCGGTGCATACAACATCACATATCGATTAGACTTAGGTTTCCACACTTTCCTACTTTGATAATTTTTCTTCTCGATCGAGTGATATCCGACATGCTAGGTAGCACTTCGGGTATCACACGAGAACTGGAATGTTTCTTTAAGAGAGTTTTGCAATCATTTTTCAAATGTCCAAGTAGAGTAACAAGTAGTTACATATTTTTACCTTGTCAGAAGACTTATCAGAAGATATTGGTTCAACATGATCTCTTTCTTTAACAAAAATTAACTTATCTTCAGTATTAGACAAAGTAGATGTAATAGCATTTAAAGACTCTTGAAAACCCATTACACTGCCTTGAGTGGTTTGGACAACCCAAGAATTGCATCTAACTTGGTAGAACTCGTATTGAGTTTCTTGAATGTTGTCTCGGCAAGAGTAAGTTTGCTCTTGACTTTGTCCGGCTCCACATCCTTCTTTGTGAGTTGAACTTCCAATCTAGTCAAGCCATCGCTAGGTCTTGAACCTCTTTGGACGAGAGAGATCACCTTCTTGTTCTCTTTCTTCCATTCATCCACCAATTCCTTGCAAAGGTTCTTAAGACCACAAATGAGTTCATCCTTCTTGAACTCCTTCTCATCTTGTGAACAACCCGCATCCATGTTAACAGAACCCACAAAACAAACAGCATTTATCAAATTTAAATCATATACCGTTGGATGATATCTCGGGTGCTATCCCATTTTGGATATCACCTGGGGTATCACCGACAGAATCCGAGTCACGCTTGTGACCACCATTGCCGTTTGATCTGAATCTTCGATTGATTGGTCTCCTCATCCTCATTGTCACTCGAGAGAAACCCATAGGTTCTTTCCCATCTTCCTTAGAGTGTTAGCACACTCATTTGAGTAATGACCCCATCCAGAGCAAGCATGACATTGGATTGATTCAAGGTATTTTGGATCAGATCTGGATTGATCCGATGATGCTCTCCTTATGGGACCACCTTTACGAGTAGATGGAAATGTCCTCTTGGGCATTGAATTGTACACCTTGGCTTGTTGCTCTTTAGCCTTTACTCGCACATTTTCTTTGTTAAATTTTCTCACCATTGAGTTATATTTCCTGGTAAGTAAGGCAACACTGGCATCTTCACCTAATTCCTCAAAAATTTCGTCATCCTCATTAGTTGAACCACTAGAGGATTGAACTTTTAAAGCAACACTCTTGCCCTTAGAAGCTTCACTTTGCTCAGCAAGGTTTGACTCAAAATTTTTTAAAATGCTCATTAAGGAATTGATGTTCATAGTAGAAAGATTGTGAGCCTCTTCTATAGATGAAACCTTAATATTAAAACGCTCAGGGAGAGTTCTAATAGCCTTTGAAACCAATTGTTTGTTTGTAAAAGGTTCACCTAAAAGTTGACACTCATTAGCAATGTCAAACAATTTTTCAAAATAAGAGGAAATGGTATCACTTTCACCCATTCTCAACCTTTCAAATTTGCCAGTAAGACCTCTAAGTTTGTTTTCACGCACACTAGAATCACCTTCACAAAATCTTTGTAAAATATCCCAAGCTTCTTGAGCTGTGGAACTATTTTGAATAAGTTTAAAAATATGCATGTCAACCCACTCAAAGATAGCATTAAGAGCTTTCTCATTATAGTTAGCTAGAGTGATCTCTTCATTCGTCCACTCACCTTCGGGTTTAACTGAACATCACCATCCTCATCAGGAGGTAAGAGTGGAAGAGAGTACCCATGAACTATAGATCGCCATGCTCGAAGATCAATTGATTTGATATGCGAGCGAAGGCGAATTTTCCAATATGCATAATTCGAACCATCTAAAACAGGAAGACGTTTTTGGTTGGATTTGCAGGATCAAAAGCCATGATAAAGAGGACCAAACACTTAGTATCGTCAAGTGAGAGGCTCTGATACCAATTGAAATTGTCACGGCTTGAATCACAAGTGATATCCAAGGTGATAACGCACCAACAATAGCACTTGGGATGGCACACACACACACTTCGAAAATAAAACAATTTTGTAAAAGAGTTTGCAGCGGAATAAAACACCAAAATTGTTTTTCTCAAGTTATATAAATATAACTTGAGAGTGCCTCTTAGGCAAGACTTTATAATCACTATGAATGAATTTACAAAGCCGAAAGTTCCCTATAGCTATATCTATTTTGAGCTCTATGGAACAAGAGATAAAGAACGGAATCCTATCCTAGCCTTCACACACCTTGATACCAAAGTAATCAAGTGCGAAATTACAAGGGAGAAAGGATTTAAAAGAACCAAACAAAGAACTCTATCTCTAAGCTTTTCGAAGGTGTGAATGTGATGAAATAATTGGCATGTCTTCAAATAAACCTTCCAAGCTTATTTATAGTCTTCAATTACTTGAAAGCTACTTCAATAACAGCCTTGGGGCTGGTCTTGCACGTGGAGGAAGTATAGGGAGAGTGAGTGAATTTGTTTCCACAATTCTAGCTCCCACTTCCTATTTTGTAGCAACCGAGTTGTTGAATCCTCAAGCCATGCTTCCACGCCTTGTACTCCCTTGCTTTATCATCCTTGTACTTTTTCTATAACTCAGCAACAACCTTTGACAAAGTCCACACACGTGTTGTTGTTGTTTGCCAAAATTACGAATTAATACATAAAATGTATTAATTATTTTCTTCCAATTTCCACACGTGTCTAGCTCCTTCTTTGATGCTATTGCACCCTGAAATACAACCATAAACCATAGACTATACAGACCATATTAGCATTTTAGTCCATTAAATAACAAACAAGAAATATACAACTATATAATTTTCAGTCCAGGAAATCATCTGTGATATCACCTGGACTTTTGGGAAATCATCTGTGATATCACCTGCAGATTACACTAACAAAGAGTATATATTTTCTTTTCATTATTTTGTAGTATTTTTTATATTGATTTTTTCTATTATTATTGAAAATTTAATATGTTTGTTACAATAGTAATATTTGAAATTGCTTTTGATGATGATTAAACTTTAACCTTTCGTTTCGTATGAAAAAAATTATCGAATATCGCTTGAGATAGAATTTTTTGTCGAGTAGTGGGTTGGGTGTGTTTCGTAAGGAATAAAATTAGCGAAGGCATAAATTTGTGCCCCAACTCCCAAAAGACACTTGCCATGAGAAGTATCGGGTAATGCGTTTAAAAAAGATAACGGAAGAATTATGTTGAGATATTGACATATCTTGTCAATATCTTTTCCTTTCCTTGTAAATATTGTTTCCTTATGTTAGCTTTGTATTTTAGGAAGACTTCTTTGTTAAGTAGGAAAGTAGAATGTATAGCTAGAATAGAATCCTAGTCAAAGAAGGATTATTGTGTATATATAGGATTATAATTTCCTTTTCACAAATTCTCGATTTTAACTTGGTATCAGAGCCCTGGGTAATCAGGGATAACCAAATACAAACCCTTCGTCATGTTCGCCGAAGGAGGTAATAAGAAATTGCTTGGAGGTAGTGAGCGGACGTTGCCGTACTACCCGACACCAAGCATTGATAGACCTAAGAAGGTTGAAGAAATTAAACGAGGAGGAACGGGTGCAGATTGGACACGAATCCTGGGCTTCACAAATGAACAGTGGAGCGTTGTCAAGAAATATGTGCAGACACAAGTACAGTCGTTTGTCCGCACAACTGGTCGCACAACTAACGCATTGAGTGCGCGAGTCAGCACTGTGCAGATCAATGGAAGAGAAACTTCTGGAAGGACGGATACAGATCAAGCTCGTCTAATGGGTTTTACACCTGAACGGTGGAATGTTGTTAAGAAGTATGTGCAGTCAACTGTCTGCACAACTGGTCGCATAACTGATCACATGGCTGGTAAGACGTACAATTGGTTCATCGATAGCGGAGCTAATCGACACATAACAGGCGACATTTCTTTGCTCAAGAATGTTCGTCAGATCGAGGCTAATCATATAGGTTTGCCTAATGGAAGATATATATTGACTACAAAAGAAGGTGATGTTACCATCGGATCACACCTAATTTTGAGAAATGTTTTATATGCTCCTGCGTTCAATTGTAATTTATTGTCTGTCTCTCAATTACTGAATGATTCCAATTATGTGGTGCAATTTTCTGATAAATTTTGTGTCATACAGGATCGAGCCACGCAGATTTCGATTGGAGGGTGAACAAGACGGGAGATTGTACTACTTAAGGGAAACAACAGTGACACAGGCTTGCAACATTAGAGAATCTGGGAGCTATCAGTTGTGGCATCAGCGACTTGGACATCCGTCAAGTAAGGTGGTTGGTCTATTGCCCTTTATTAATCGTGGTAGTATTAATAAAGGTGTCTGTGGGATTTGTTGCAAGGCTAAGCAAAGTAGGGATAAATTCTAAGTCTGATGAAGTTTTTGATTTAATACACTGTGATATTTGGGGTGATTATAGAAAACCTGCTTTGTATGGAGCTGTTTATTTTTTTACTATTGTGGATGACCATTCCCGTGCCGTGTGGGTTTATTTGATAAAGTCTAAAAGTGATGTCACACAAATTTTGAAAAATTTTCTTGCCATAGTAGAACGGCAATTTAATAAACGTGTCAAGAAAATTAGAAGTGGTAATGGAACGGAATTCACTTGTTTGAAAAAATATTTTCTTGAAAACGGCATTGAACATCATACTACTTGTGTTCGCACACAAAATTACCGATCAAATTTTGGGGAGAATGTGTATTAGCGGCAGGGCATTTGATTAATCGTACTCCTTCAAAATTGTTGCATGAAAAAAACCCCCATGAAGTTATTTTTGGGAAGGGCCTCCTTCTTATGAACACATTAGGGTTTTTGGGTCTTTGTGTTATGTTCACTATTCCCGATCAAGAGATAATGATATGTTTGCTAGTCAAAGTAGGCGATGTGTATTTTTGGGGTATCCTTATGGGAAGAAAGGTTGCTAAGTTTATGACCTTGATGAAAATAAGTTACATCTTTCGAGGGATGTAGTTTTTGTGGAAAAAGAATTTCCTTTTGCATGACAGGGCTACTTCAGACCAACCATATGCAGACTCGGATTTATTTCTATGTGCCTCTACATATGTAGACACATGTAAGGAAGATAATTTTTGTGTGCCTGAACAGTTGTCTGACCAGTTGTCTGAACAGTCGGCTGAACAACTGGTTGAACAGGTGACAGAAACTGCCCAGATAACTGAACAACTTACAGAACAAGTGCCTGAACAGAATATAGAGCTGAATGTAACAGAAAATTTGGGTCGAGGTCAAAGAGCTAAGGTGCCTTCTACAAGGTATCTATCGACTGAATATGAGTTGGATAAGGTTCATGTTGCTTAAGTCCCTTCCCCGTCTCATTCACCTCTCCAAAATAAATCTTCAGGTTCTCGATATCCTTTATCACACTTTGTCAATTACACTAAATTTTCTTTGGCACATCGTTGTTTTGTGGATGCCATTGACTCAGGTGTTGAGCCGAAGCATTTTGGTGAAGCGGTCAAATCTCCTAAATAGTGTGAGGCTATGAATAAAGAGCTTGATGCTCTTGATCAGAATGGTACATGGGAATTGGTAGATGCTCCTGTTGACAAGAAAGTGATTGGCAACAAATGGGTTTACAAGATTAAGTACAACGCAGATGGGTCAGTTGAACAATACAAGGCCCGGTTGGTGATCTTGGGAAACCGTCAGGTTTTAGGAGTGGACTTCAAGGAGACTTTTGCACCCATAATAAAGATGGTTACAGTATGCGTTTTTCTCTCTATTGCTGCAGTTCGAGGGTGGGAGCTTCATCAAATGGACGTCCACAATGCTTTTCTGCATGGGGATCTAAGTGAGGATGTGTATATGAAGGTTCCAATGGGACATCCAGCTTCATCTTCGGGCAAAGTTTGCAAACTGAAGAAATCATTATATGGCTTACGACAAGCTCCTCGTTGTTGGTTTGAAAAGTTGTCAACTGCCTTGAAGCAATATGGCTTCCGTCAGTCATATTCAGATTATTCTCTCTTCTCCTACATCACTTCCCCTTCTGAGCTACACATTCTTGTGTACGTGGATGATTTGGTCATTGGTGGTAATGATCATGAGGTAATTCGACGCTTCAAAACATATCTCAGTAAGTGTTTTCACATGAACGATTTGGGACGATTGAAGTATTTTTTGGGCCTTGAAGTGGCCACACATCCGGACGGCATTCTTTCTCAACGAAAGTATGCCCTTGACATTCTTTCCGAGGTAGGACTCTTTGGTGCTCGACCGACCCTTACACCCATTGAACAAAATCATCGTTTGGCCTTGACTGAAGATGATGATTTGCGTGATTCTGAGTCTTTCTGGTGCCTTGTGGGGAGATTTATTTATCTCACTATTGCATACCCAGAATTGTCCTATAGTGTGCATGTTCTTGCACAATTTATGACCAAGCCCAAGGTTGCTCATTGGACTGCTGCGTTGCGTGTGGTTCGTTATTTGAAAGCACATCCTGGACAAGGCATCCTCTTGAAATCATCTTCCGTTTTACAAATGTGAGCTTATTGTGATTCTGATTGGGCTAGTTGTCCCTTCACGCGACGTTCACTCACTGCTTATTTTATTTTTCTTGGTGATTCACCTATCTCATGGAAGACGAAGAAGCAATGTACGATCTCTCATCCTTCGGCTGAGGCAGAATATCGTGCTATGGCTAGTGCGACATTTGAGCTCAAATGGTTACTTGGTCTTCTTCGATCCTTTGGCATTAGACATAATTCTCCGGTACTTCTTCTCTGTGATAGTCAATCTGCTATACATATGGCTCAGAATCCAGTTCATCACGAACGTACGAAGCATATCGAAGTTGACTGTCATCTTGTTTGTGATGTTGTTCGCACAGGTGTCCTCACAACTCGATATATTCACACATCCGAACAGTTGGCTGATGTTTTTACCAATGCGTTGGGTAGTAAATAGTTTCTCAATCTTCTTGCCAAGTTGGGCGTTTGTGATCTACACGCTCCAACTTGAGGGGGGTGTTGAGATATCCCAGGGGACTTGACTGTGGGGAATGGGCCGGGAGGAATTAGTATACACTAGCCTCATATATATCTTGTCAATATCTTTTCCTTTCCTTGTAAATATTGTTTCCTTATATTAGCTTTGTATTTTAGAAAAACTTCTTTGTTAAGTAGGAAAGTAGAATGTATAGCTAGAATAGAATCCTAGTCAAAGAAGGATTATTGTGTATATATAGTTTTGTATTATTCATATTTCTTCAAGAAGTGAAATAACAATTTCCTCTTCACAAATTCTCGATTTACACAATCAATATCAGCAATTCTTTTATATTTTCAAAAAATATCCATGTGTTTTTATTTATCGTAATTGAAAAAAAAAAGCATGAAAATACTTTGATATATTTAAATATCATCAAATAGAAAGAAGTGGGAACACTGTGTGACACAAAGTGGCTTTCCCACTTTTCCGATGAGCCTCCACTACTAGTAGAGACTCTTTGTATATGTTTTGCTGATTCGGGTAAATGATCAAAAAAATATGAAACATATTTTCATAATGTTAATATATCTTCTAATTTTGACTTAAATAATACAACTTCTTGCATTATTTGTAACACGATTAAAAAGTAATTTATATTATATTGTCACTAGAGAGTATATTTTCTTTATTAAAATTGAGTGTATAATACATTGCATAAATTGATAATTATTCATAAAAATTTGTTCGTAATTAATTTACTTTGAGTTTTCATTTGTTGTCGTGAATATAAACCCTTACAACTCTTCCAGTAATTGATTAATGGGGGCACCATTTACTGTTAGTTTTGTGCGGTGGTGCAAAACTAATCCGGAAAACATCTCACGGTGCTACGATCGTATCCCTCTTCTGCCTCGATCGTGCCTCCTAATGATGGCCTAGCACATTCGTGTTTTATAATCTGCACGGCCGTGTCCGGAGGTTTGGTCTGTTCCATGCCAAGCTGCTCTTGGGTTTGGTTCTGGTACTTCAATGCTCCATCATTCCATGCTACAACCTGGTCCTTCATTGCAACATCAGTACGTGCTACATCAATATGATAATTTAGGGTTTCACAAAAATGTCAACAAAGAGGAGAAATAATAATATTAATAAACATGTCTCAAAACGCCCTAAAAAGTGTATTTATATTCTAAAGTTCAAAACCCTAAAAGGAAAAAAATTAAATGAGAAATTACAAAGATACCAAAAATAAATCAAAAACTTTCGGGCCTCATATAACATTGCTTAAGCGACATATTTTGGCCTTAATATGAAGACATCATAGGATACTCTATCGTGACCTTCGATTTGATATGTGGTGCTGGTTCATCCGAACGTGAAAGTTATGACCATTCCACTACTTAGCACCCTTCTAAGTCTTGCTTTTTTTTTTTTTCCAAAACTCTTCAAACTTTTCAGTTTGGTTGGTCAGAAAAAA
This sequence comes from Adenophora triphylla var. japonica, assembly GCA_022495995.1. Classification (NCBI taxonomy): domain Eukaryota; kingdom Viridiplantae; phylum Streptophyta; class Magnoliopsida; order Asterales; family Campanulaceae; genus Adenophora; species Adenophora triphylla. The sequence continues at coordinate 19,068 of JAFEMH010006929.1, forward strand.
GTTAGCTTGTTCCAAATCACCATATTTGACTTTGCATTTAGTGATGAATTAGGCATTCTATGGTGAAATTTGATGTACATGTAAATGGGTGAGAGGTTAATTCATTCATGTTCAAAAGGGTAACACACTTCATAAGATATTGTTGAATAGTGATGAGACAAGAACAACACTAATGTTATGCAGAAGACAATGAAAATATGGAAAACTTAAGACAGAAATGTCCCAGCAAAGAGAGAGAGAGAGAGAGAGAGAGAGAGAGAGAGAGTATGTAGTACAGATGTTCAAAGTTATGAATGGAAGCAATGAATCCAATGCAAAGTACCAAATTGAAAGAGATGATAATCAAGGATACATACAATTTATTACTTCAGACATGGAAAACGACCCGAGCCGAACAAGATAATGCCCGGCCCTTTAATCGAAAGGAACTTCATTTCCTTTGTCTCATTATATTTCTTCAGATTATTTGTTCTTAAAGGATCGAATTGCCTATATTTACGTTTTTTACTATTATTAATTTGTCGGTAAGCGTAAAACTTTGTCACATTGTCATGATATATGAACTATTGACACTTGCCTCGAGCAGGAGAGATATGCGAAGGATTATGCAATGCAGTCTATTGGTGTCAATCCACGCGTCAAACGATAGATGTGGTGATTTAGGACGATAAAATACTATTCGCGTATCATTAAATAAACTTGATTGTAAGTGAAAATACAGGTGAACAACTAAATATGTATGGAATGTTTACAACCTTGGATTTCAACTTACGTACCTTACTAATGATAGGAGATGTTTCACCCGAATGTACGTGTTACAACAAACACTTTGTTTAGGATTAAAGTTTTACTGTTCATTTTGTGTGTGAATTTTACCATCAACTATTTTGATGCTAATATATCCTTAAACATTGTATAATTAACCAAACGTAATTAAGAATAATTTTACCTTCAACTATTTTTTTGATGGAAATTGTAATTCCCTCGGTTGTTTAGGTGAATTTTTTTTGGAAGGTATTCATTTTGAGTAGGTCCGCTGAGAAACTTCTCCATAACTATGAAAAAACGTGTTTTTAATAGCCAGAAGCTTTGCATTTAATATCCAGAAAAAAAACCCAAGGCCAAGACCAAAGCTTCTGAATATCCAGAAGCTTTGGTTTGATATCCAGAAACTGTTAGGTGCATATCTAGAAGTATGTGAAATGTATATCCAGTAAACCGCAGCGCATATCCGTAAACTGTTAGGTGCATATCCGTAAATGTGTTAGGCATATCCGTAAATTGCTATTGAAGGTTTCGAATATTCGTAAACCTTCAAATGTATATCCAGAAACCATCAAATGAATATCCAGAAACATTTTGAAGGTTTCTGGATATTCATTTGAAGGTTTCTGGATATCACTTTCATAAGGTTCTGGATATCCAGTTCATTGTCGCGCGACAAGTCGGGATCCGTTTCTCCATAACTTATGGAGAAACGCGTTTCTCCCTAAATTTTGGCATTCATTTTTGTTTCAAGAACAAGAGAGAAATTATGGACTTTTATAAGCTTGTTTGCATTTTGGTTTACATTTTCCCTTCACTTTTCATTTTCAGTTAAACCTTAACCGCAAATAGAATTGGCAAAACTTGATTATATGTTGAATTAAATTATAAGCAGTGGGGCATACAAACACAACATTTAATCACTTACTACTAATTTGTGACCGAGATTTTATAAGATTTTTTTTTTTTTTTTTTTAATGTGAGAATTAAATATTGTAATAGATGTTTAAAAGAAGAAAAAAAATGTATGGATGGGAATTTGTATGGAATATATGTGAAGGCAATAATAGGGGTAGAGATTGTCGCCCCCCTCGTCCGCTGCGCTGTGTGTGTAGCAGAAATGGGATAGTGAAAGGTGCTGAGTATTTAAGTAAGCGAGCAAGTGGTCACACACACACACACACCCCTTTACAAATATACTCCCCGTCCCGAAATGATTTATTCATTTTTTTTTCATTAAATTCACTTTTTTTGTCATTAACACGAATGTAATTAGAACAATAATTTTAGGTCGATCTAGTTATTTTTATGAAAATTGTTGTCGATAAACTATTATAAATATTATGAATAACAATTTTTGGATATTCAATTGGAAAATTAAATCAACCTCGAAATTATTGCCGAAGGAAAATACCTTCCCACAGATAATAAAAAAGTAGAAAGATCATTATTTTAGTATGAAAAGAGTATATAAATACTAAAATACCTCATCATGCCCTAACCCTACCTTATTACTCCGAGCCGGTTCTTTATCAACCCGGCCTTTGATTCGATATTTAACACCCTAGCTCTCTACATGGTTCCTCAACTAAAGTTAATCTGGCCGGTTAGTATGTAGCTTTGAAGTCACGGATTTGAGTTTGTAATTAACATTTTTTTTTAGTGTCATTTATGTACCCATTGTATGTTACTTCAGAATCCGCTTTAATTAGTATATATGTACATCAATAAAATTTCTGTCCCTACAATTATGGATTGATATTCATTTCTATTTTTTTAGGAAGAATTTTCCAACTGTCCCCGTGTTCAGATGTATTCCCGTTTAAAGAAACATCCTATCCTATATCCCAAAAAAAGAGTTTTTTCGAATCAAATTCTCCAGACACCCCTTACATCCCTACTCTCTCTTCTCATTTTTTTATCTCTTTCTTCTCTCTCTAAAACACCATAGACACGCACACATTCACAGTTCTCTCTCTCGAACCATTTCCGGCGACGATTACAGGCAATGGTGATCGTCGACGACCGCCTCCCACCTCTCCCTGCCATCTCTCTCACTTGCACCGCCGTGATGTAGGAGGAACAGAGGGAGGAGGAGGAACAGAAGGAAGAACCTGCAGCCCAGGCGTGCGCCTCACATATCACCAGGCGGCCGCCTCTCGAGGCTCCAACAGGCGTAAGTCCACAAGTCCACTGGCAATCAGGCGAGCGCATCAGTCCAACCCAGGCGAGTGCCTCACGGCGGAGTCAATAAGGCAATAGTTACCGGAGGTGAGGCGGGCGCCTCACGACGGCGTCAACAAGCAACCTAGGCACTGGACCCAAGCGGCCGCATGGTTCTACCTCAGGCGGGCGCCTCGATGAAGGGGTTTTGTTTCCTTATTCTGTTTTAATTCCGTTTTTACTGGTTTTTAAATTAATTAAGAAGGGTATTTTAGTCTTTGTTTTGCTATTTTTGTTTTAGGATTTCAAGGAAGTATTTAAACACTTTTAGGGCTTTGTTAAACTCAGTTTTTGATATAATTTTGAAGAATTTTATCTATTTTCTGGTGGATTCCAGTTTATCTCTTTTCTAGGGTTCATCGCTTGTGACTCCTTGTGTTTAGCGCTTGCTACTCACGAATCTTTGCTTCCGTGCTGCGTCAGTTGGTATCCGAGCAGGCTTTATCCTGTCTTTCATCACTGATTCGTTATGGGAGATCAAGCAACAAAGACAGATATCGATGGTATAACCACCGCTATTGCTGCATTGACAACACAGATTGCGGCGTTGGTGGCTGCCCAACAAGCTCCAAATGGTCGTGCTAATCGAAACCGTGGTGGCGAGAGAGACAGGGAGGTCGAACAGGGTCGACGCCCTAGGAGGGCAGAAAATCGGGATGATGAGGATTCCAACTCCAGTTCCGATGACGAGGTTGATAATGATGAAGAGCCAGGTTAGGGTGATAATCGACACCGCCGGGATTATAGGATTAAGTCTGATATTCCTTTATTCTATGGAACCATGGGGATTGAGGATTTTCTTGATTCGCAGAATAACGTTGATCATTTTTTCGAGGTTATGGAGGTACCTACGAATAAACAGGTAAAGATGGTGGCGATCCGATTGAAGAGTACTGCTGCGGTCTGGTGGAAAAAACTTGTTGATCAGAGACGACGACAAGAAAAGGGGCCAATTAAAACCTGGAGACGTATGAAGCAGTTGATTTCAGAGCGATTTCTTCCGGCAGATTATGAGCAGACTCTATATAAATTGTATCTCAACTATGTGCAGGGCAAGAGAACGGTTGATGAGTATACTACAGAATTTCAGAGTATACAGCGCGGGTTAGGGTTGAGGAGACCGAGGATCAGAAAATTGCTCGTTATATTAACGGCTTGAAGGGTTCGATACAGGAAAAGACGGGTTTGCATCAAGTTTGGACCTTGATGGGCGCTTCCATACTGGCCTTGAAAGCTGAACTTATGGAGAAGTCGAGTTCGAACAATTTTACCCCTTTTCGCAGATTTCCACAACAGGGTAATTCTGAAGCAGGAACTGATAAGGACCCAACTTCAAGGCTAAGAGTACAGGCAGTGCTAGCAGTGACGCAGGGAACAAAGCTCCAACACAGAAAATAGCCAATCCGTATGCCAAGCCAACAGGAGATAAGTGTTTTCGTTGTGGTGGACAGGGTCACAGGTCAAACGTTTGCCCCACCCGACGAACTGATGCAGTTCTGTATGAGGAAGATGAGGAAGAACCCGAAGTTGATGAGTATGAAGGGGTTGAATTCGCTGAAGAGGAGTCTGAGGAGAGGGTCGGGTATGTGTTTCAACATATGCTACTTTCTTCCAAAGACGAGGGCCAATGGAAAAATCTACTGAGGGCACACTGTTCTGTTAACAACAAGGTATGTAATTTGATTATTGATAATGGTTGTACTGAAAATCTAGTTTCACAGAAATTGATTGAATTTGTTGGGTTAAAAACTGAACCTTATGAGAAACCGTATAGTTTGGGATGGGTGAATAAAGGTTCAGAACTCAGGGTATCACGGTCTTGCAGGGTTCCTATTTCTATTGGCAAACATTATAAGGAGGAGGTTGTTTGTGACGTTCTGAATATGGACGTCTATCATATATTGCTTGGTCTCCCTTGGCAGTATGACCATGACATTACTTATCGGGGAAAATATAATGTGCTAATGTTCACATGGGGTAAACATAAAATTGCTATAGCCCCTGTACTGTGTTTTGAGAAACAGGTTGAGAAGAAAAGGCTGAGCGTGATGCTTATACAGAACGAGAAAGAAATTCTTTCAGGGTTTCAGGAGTTGTTTTCTAATGAGTTGCCTAATGAGCTCCCCCCTTTGAGGGACAAGGAGCTGCAACCTCGCAAGTATGGGCATTTCAAAGTGACCAGAAAAATTAATGACAACGCTTACGTGGTGGCTCTTCCCGATGATTTGAACATCTCTAATACGTTCAATGTGGTGGATATTTATGAGTACCACGTGGATGAAGTTCTTTATCATGATGAGAACTCGGGGTCGAGTTCTTTAGAAGTGGAGGAGACTGATGTAGGAGGAACAGAGGAAGGAGGAGGAACAGAGGGAAGAACCTGCAGCCCAGGCATGCGCCTCACATATCACCAGGCGGTCGCCTCTCGAGGCTCTAACAGGCGTGAGTCCACTGGCAATCAGGCGAGTGCATCAGTCCAACTCAGGCGAGTGCCTCACGGCGGAGTCAACAAGGCAATAGTTACTGGAGGTGAGGCGGGAGCTTGAGTCTTCCCAGGCGGACGCCTCACAACGGCGTCAACAAGCAACCTAGGCACTAGACCCCAGGTGGCCACATGGTTCTGCCTCAGGGTGGCGCCTCGATGACGGGGTTTTGTTTCCTTATTCTGTTTTAATTCCGATTTTACTGGTTTTAAATTAATTAAGAAGGGTATTTTAGTCTTTGTTTTGCTATTTTCGTTTTAGGATTTCAAGGAAGTATTTAAACACTTTTAGGGCTTTGTTAAACTCAGTTTTTGATATATAATTTTGAAGAGTTTTCTCTCTTTTCTGGTGGATTCCAGTTTATCTCTTTTCTAGGGTTCATCGCTTGTGAATCCTTGTGTTTAGCGCTTGCTACTCACGAATCTTTGCTTCCGTGCTGCGTCACGCCGTATATCTCAAACTTCGACGTCTTTTTCTACCTATATCTGCACTAGATCGGCCATATCTCTCAAGTTCTCTCGCTATAGCTACATCAAGAGCCTCCTTCGCCCCTCTATCATTAGGTTTGAGCATTTGTTTTTCAAATGATTTTTCCGATGGAATTCTTCCAGCGGTAACTTCTTTGCAAAATCGGTCACGCGCTTCCCCTTATCTCTCCACTCTACTTCTCATCATTGAATGTATTTCCACCTTCTACAAGATTTTTATTAACCCTACAGTTCCATATTTTATTAAAATTCTTTAGGATTTTTGATTACGAGTGTAATGATATTGTTAGAGATATTAGCACACATTGAAAATTGACAAACCTTGCCTATTACATATAAAGATCATGGGCTACTCCATTTGACACCAATTGGTTTTAAGTTGTAACCTCATACTTTAAGATGGTATCAAAGCATATTATTTACACGTGCAGGCCCAACGGCCCACGATATTGCTACGGGTCACTCAATTATAAGTCCACGTTGTAAGCCTTATCACCCACATTGGAAATTGACAAACATTGCCTATTACATATAAATATCATGAGGTTACACCTTAAAACGAATTGGTGTTAATGGGAGTGGCCCAAGATCTTTATATATTATAGGCAATTGTCTCATCTCTCGATGTGCGATAATGTCTCTAACAGATATGTCTAATATTTAATAAATTTTCCCCTTTTTTCGGAATTTGAAACTGGTGTAATGATATGCCTAGAATTTAACTAATTTTCTTCTTTTTTTCGGAACTTGACAGGGAGGAGCATTTCTTTTTATGTTCTACACACATAACAGCTCAGGTATGCATCCATTGTTCTGCCATCACCATAATTTGCAAATTGTTGGAACTCATTTTAATGAACTTGATTGCATTTATTAAAGTTATAATTTCTGATTACTGAAACTATAAGTGCTTGTTTGGTATGTATGAGTTGTGATTCCTTATATTTGCACTAAACATTTGGAATGATGCTTTGTCATATTGTGCTCTTTTAGTTGTTTCTAGCGATCCTATATTATGACTGATGCAAGCCAGTATTAGCAGTTGTTGCATTTTGCACTATCTTTCTTTTTGGATTTGGGCGGAGGTAAAAGAAGAATTTCTTGGCGAAGTATGAGACTAGATAAGAAAATGGCATGTATTATGAGTACTGGATTGAAGTTGGAGGAATGTCAGACTTGTCTATGTAATAGGGTATCTTCCTTAAACAATCTATTTTGGACAAGAATTTGTGGTAATTGGTTCCTCAACTTCTTAATTAGAGACAAAGGAGGTAAATTAATTCAACTGTGTGAATTATTTGTATATTTTTGCTCTTATAATTCAACTATAAGAGTTGTAATGTGTAAATTATGAGATGAATTTGTTGTTACTATTAAAATTTTTGATTTTTTTTTTGAAAAATTGTTTTATAAGTCAATTATAAAAGACGAAAAAGTCTTATAAGTCACTTATAATAGATGAAATAGTTTTTTAATCCAGTTATAATTAAGCTATAAGAGTAGTAATATGTAAATTATTAGATTAATTTGTCGTTGTTATTGAAATTTTTAATGTTTTAGTTGAAAAAAATTTGTCTTATAAGTCAATTATAAGAGACGAAGTAGTTAAAATAGGCAAGTTGGTCTTATAATTCAGCTATAAGAGTTTTAATATGTAAATTATGAGATTAATTCGTTTTATTATTGAAAATTTTGATTTTTTTGTTAAAAAATTGTCTTATAAGTCAATACAAAAGACAAATTAGTTTTATAAATCACTTATAAGAGATGAAGTAATCTTATAAATCAGTTATAATTATAAGAGCTAATTGTTGTTTTACCGAATAAAAGAGTAAACATCAAATATTAAATTTTTTATTTTATTTTTGTGAAAAAAGTGAAAAAAAGAGACTCTTATACTTTAATTATAAGAGGCGAACATGTATTATATGTTAGTTATAAGTGCTAACTTGAATTTTGGATAGGAGGGCAGTGAGGGGGTGTCTTATGGTATTTTGTATCCGGTGTCTTTCATTGGGTTTAAATCTCGCCTGAGGGGCCATAAAGGAATCGACTCATTTTTTTTATAAGGAATTAAGAAAATCAACTTTTAAATCATGATTTTTGTGTCTTCATTATAATAAACACTCATTTAGGTTAATTTTAATGGATACTCAAGAGACGGGGTGATCGAATTACTTGTTTGGTTGTTGTCTTTTCATGGGAAGCCTTGCTTTTTTTCCAAATTGTACAATTGGGCACTTTGGAAAAAAAAAAACCGGTGGTACCAATATTTTGTTGCAGCAGCGTGGCAAAGACCAGTGTAAACAATGTTAATTACAACCTTTGCTGGAACATATAAGAAATAAATCTCGGTCTTTAAAGTTCCAAGAAAGGCCGTGATGTTATTCACGTTAGAATTTTATTAAGGATATGATCGATTTTTATTTCTCACTCTCTCGAGCCATAAATTTGAAAATAGGGGCCAGATGAAGGGCTGCATTATCTTTCTACCACTACGCTCATGGCCAGTTATTCACACCGTTGGCTACAGTTGGCTACAGTAAGTCCTTAATGTTAGACTATATAATTCACATCTCCTAAATAACTATATATGGACCAGTATATAGACTAGGTGAGCAACTCCCCATATCACGAATTGGTTTTAATGTGGAATTTTCAATATAATTTGTTATCGTAGCAAGCCCATGCTCACCCTTTGGACCTCTCTCTACTTCTTATCAAATGTTAATTCTATGATCGGCCGCTTGTACATGAAGTAGTTTTAAGGTAAAACCTCAAATATGGTTTGTAACTCGGTCGGTTCAATCCCGGCTCACTCTTGAGTCTCTCTCTAATTCTTAAACAACTCTAATTCTAAGACCTAATAGTAGTAACTAGTAGGTAGATAGGTTTGATAACCGGTCCAGTAAATGGAGGCCGGCCATGGGCACTAATGAACCCACTTTTATTTCTCAATACTGCCTTCACTTTCCCCTTACCTTACCACTTAGGATCCTATCCCAATTTCTCTTCCTCTTTTAATTTTATTTTTTTGTCAATTATTTTTTTCCCTTTCCTCTCCTCCGCTTCTCTATATCTTCTGCATCTTTCTACTTGATATTTATTACATATAAGTAAGCAATACTGTTGAGATACTAACCCTATCCCCAAAGCAATTGAGAGAGAATAAAAAGGGCTTTTTCTCTCTTCTTTATACCTCTGTGGGAGATCAGAGAGAGAGAGAGAGAGAGCATTTCTTTATTGTTGTCTGCCATTAAATTTCTTGTCTATAAATTCTTGATATTCTTGTTTTCGATAACATATATCGTCGTGTTTAATAGTATCTGGAAGGTCGATTGAGTTCGATCTCGTAGAGAGATAAATTATAATTAAGGATGTCAAGCTGCAGCATGGATGTTGGTAATAATGTTGGATCAGCTGAGCAAATTTGTTACATCCCTTGCAACTTTTGCAATATTGTTCTCGCGGTATATATCTTTATTTGTCCATCTCTTTCACTATGTTTATCTGTGTGAGTGCTCCTAAATTAATCATGGGCGTGTTTCCTTGTGTATGTTTTAGAGAGAGAAAGAGAAAATTTTTAGTTTTTATTGCAAGTAGAGGGGACTGGTGAAAGATTAAAGCTGGTTTGAGGTGAACAGTGGGAGATCCAGGTTTATTTGATTCTGGGAAAATCTAGTTTGATTTTCTTTTTCATATGGGTATGTATGTGTGTGGGAGAGATTTGTTTGTTTTCTGGTGTTGAGAGAGAGAGAGATAGAGAGAGAATAGTGAGGTCTCCATCTTTAGACCTTTCTTTATTTTCTTTCTTCTGCAGTCAATGACAAAAGTCATTGCATAGAGTACCCTGGCCTGCTTCTACCTGCAAACTGACCACTCATCATGCACTCACCACACACACACACACACACACACACACAAACACACTGCACGGAGAGAGAGAGAGAGATCAGAGTGAGAAAATTTAGTGTGTTTATTTAGCCCTAAAATACAATCATTTTATTGCAACCATGATGAAGACAAGTCCTCTCTATGCCCTTTTCTTTTTCTCAGTTGATGAACAACAGCTGAATTCCACTATCCAAACAATCGCTTTTTCTCAACTGTTGATCAAGAAATCAATGGAGATCTTTTAAGAGTACTCATCAATTTCAAGAAAAAGAAAAGGAAAAATCCCAACCCACTACCTATCTTAATTAGGGTTCTACTTAATTACAACCCATTTTAAGTCTCTGTTTATGTCTCAATTACGCGTAGTTCTTAATTATGCTTATGTGTTTATGTCTCAATTAAGCCTAGTTCTTGATTAAGTACGCATATGTGTTTATGTCTCAATTACTTGGTGTCGGCTGTACAAAATCTCATTTCGCGGGTTCTGAATTATTTTTTAAGAAAGATTATTCAGAAAACCTCAAACACCCTTTTCTTATCTAGATCTCTTGATCATTCACCATTTTTTTTTTAATATTTGTATATAATTTTTTTAATTTAATTTTTTGTTTTTATGATAAAATTGTGCAGGTGAGTGTACCTTGCAGTAGCTTGTATGACATAGTGACAGTAAGATGTGGACACTGCACTAATCTTTGGTCTGTCAACATGGCTATGGCTGCTGCTGCATTTAACTCCCATTCCCAACCTCCTCCTCCACCCTCTCAACAACATTTCTTTCCCCTTCATCCTGCTGCTCAGGTAATTAATTACTCAAAAATACTTTATTTATTTATAAATTAATAATAATAAAAAAAATCAATTAATTAAAACCTGTCACCTGCAGCTTCATTTGTGGGCGATCTATCTACCTAGGTTTTGCAAATCTAGGGTTTTTTTCTTTCTTTTATTTTTTGGATTCTTTTGAAGGTTTCAGACCTAGCTAGATATATGTACCCACCCTTCTTTCTTTCAGCTTTTTTTACACACACAGATTTTGAGTTTTCCAAAGTAAAAAAAAAAAAAATCACCTGTGACTGTGAACCCTAAGCTGCTAACAGCCGCCATCACTGAATTACCTACCCCTATTTTTTATTGCTTTTTTCTAGACTTTATTTTGCGGCTTACACTTGTATATTTACCTTTTCACAGCTGTAATTTAGTGATTTTATGCTTGTACTTATGAGTTCAAACACTTCTCTCTCACTATTTTAAGTATCAAATTGTGTATCACCCTTGATTTGATAATCATGAATTGTTCGGACCAATGTTAACAATGGTGTTAATTAAGCCATTAGTTGACATGGGATATACAAAAATAATATTGCCAAGATCTTATGATTTATTTTTATCAGAGTTTGTTCTCTACTGTCCATAACAAAATACTTTCAGATTTCAGAAAATTGGCCCATTTTTATATCTCTTAAATCAAAAAATCATCTCTCGGATCTCAACATTAACTGTCCAATCAGTATTTTCATGATTTATTTTCTGAAATCTTTTTAAATATTTCTAACTAATTCAGTCACTTCAATTCTGTTAGTTACCTTTTCTCCTAACCATCTTTTCAGCAGCTCGTCCAGTTTCTCTCTCTTTCTCTATCTCTCTCTCTCTCTCTCTCTCTCTCTCTCTCTCTCTCTCTCTCTCTCCTCCTCCACTACCTCCCAAATAACCCTTTTGGTTTTGCAGGATATGGATACATTTGTGATTTTTAAGTTATACTACTATATGACTAGATATTTTATTTCATATTTAACATGTTTTAACACTTTCCATGTGGAAATTAATCTTTTTCAGGGTCCAAACCACAATACCCCAGAATTTAGGGTTGACTTGGGTTCCTCTTCAAGATGTGACAACAAGATGGCAATGAGGCCTCCTCCAACCACTCAAGAAAGGATTGTTAATCGCCGTGAGTTGCTTCCTAATTAACCATATAAACTAATTACTTCCTCCGTCCTTGAATGTCTATTTTTTTCTTAATCACGAGAAAAATATATGTATCATTTGAGACGGAGTTAGTGAATCCTATATAACACTTTATCAGCTTTGTACTGAATTCACTTTAGCTGTTTACTACCACATAAACTGATAACCTAGCTATACTAATCTTGGACTTAATTCTTTACTTTGTTTATCTTTTAAGCATGGGTCTCTATAATTACATAGATATTACGCTGCTAACGAGTGATTATTTTCTTTTCAGCTCCCGAGAAGAGGCAGCGAGTGCCTTCTGCATATAACCAGTTCATCAAGTAATGAGACCTAATTACCCTTCTCTCTCTTTATTTTCTTGTGTTAGAACTTAGACGCAATATGTGAACCTTGATCAAGTATTTACTTGTCTAATTTTTTGATCAATCATATTAATTAATAATTGTGATCGATATATTATCATGTATAGAGAGGAGATTCAAAGGATAAAGGCAAATAATCCAGATATAAGCCACAGAGAAGCTTTCAGTACAGCTGCAAAAAATGTAAGCTTTGTTATTTTCAAATTAATTTTATTTCATGTAATTACCAGCATTTAATTAATCTGTGAGTAATAAAAAAATTTGAACTTTGTTTGGAATAGTGGGCACATTTCCCACATATTCATTTTGGGCTAATGTTGGAGACCAACAACCAAACTAAACTTGATCATGAGGTAAATCCCTTAAGCTTTACTTAAATTTTAGCATAATGTTGAATTTCTGATTAATATGATCAAGTTTACGAATTACGAAATTTGTTATTCTATGTAGGGATCAAGGAAGCGGCTATCGACAAGGACTGCACTATTCAACAAATGATAATCTTGCATTGACTTGAATGATTTGAAAGAAAGTGCGCGATCACTTTGATTAATCCGTTTTAAAGACATAAACCTATATATGTATTTCCAATTTAAATGTTTGAAGGATGTTATGTATGTCATTCAGTAAGTAAAGCTACTTATAGCTTGGTTATTTTCTTTTATCTTCCAATGCTCATTTTACAAGTGCAATTGAGCTACATAAAATTTCATACGATTTTCATAATTGAATGAGTTTTATTATTCGTTGTTCGTGCAATATTAATCAAATTTCATGGATTGCATCCTGTTTACGAAATGGACCTCTCCTAACCATTTAATTTTTCAGTATCATGAGGTATATATCTTTTCATCATATTCACTTTAGAGATGATGTGTTCGAAAGATCTTTATTTATTTATTTTGAAAAAAAAAAAAGCTTATAAATATAGTATTAACGATGCAGGAAATGATCCGGATCATCATTAGTCCAGCAGTAGATTGTAATCCAGCTACTATTACCTGAAACCACGAACAAACGACTTGCCGGTACGGTCTCCGATTAACACCCTCCGGCATGATGATAAGATATAGTGTTACAAGTTTGTAAGAAACAGTATTAAACGACGTAATCTCAAATAATTAAGATGACATTAACTTTTTACGTAGGATGTTCTCTAGTATATAGAGCGGTGAGATGGGATGATTATGAATCCCTTAGAATACGGAATTGACGTTGGCGTACCTGACTCAGAGAATGTAGGAGGCGGTTACGAATGACGACGTGGGCATAAGCACGTGTTGTTTGGTCGAGGTCGCCTGATTGACGAGATCGACCTGAATTCGTGCCTTGGTTAGACAGAGATTGCTTGAGTAGGGGATCGTATATTGGACGAAGCTAGGTCGGACAATGAGTTTGATCTACTGATCTCTACTACTGGATTGATAGATTTTGGGACTGTTTGATAAGCCCACTTCATCTATCATACCTTTGTGTTGATATGGACCTAGGATCAGCCCGTTTGGCCTGTCCTAACACTTTTATCCCGTTCAGTGCCCCCAAATTTATGGGTTGACTTGTCGAGCAGGAAGTTATAGAAAATTTGTGATGACTCATTCGGGGCGCCGGCCGAAGGTCGATTAGTTAGATGTTGGTCTCTCTTGACAATTGACTTTTCGCGGTTGGATGATCTGTCTTTAATGCGCCGTAATATCCGCCATAATGAGACGGTTTCTGGCGATTGGACAACCGTATTGGGAAACGACGTTATTCTTCTATTTCTGACAGTTGAATGGTTTTGCCCCCCCCCCAAACCTTTCCAATTAAGGTAAGGAAAAGGGGGTATAAAAGGAGGAGATTAACTCCTTCTCAACCTTTACCATCTCAATATTCTTAAGAGCCCAGAAAGAGCAAAAGCAAGGAAATCTTCACTAGCGTCTAGCAAGTTCTTCCTCGTACCACAGTTGCGTTCTACTTTTCCAGAATCACCAAGGTACCCTTCAATTTCACTGTTCTCGATTTAATTTTGAACTTCCCCCTTTTTCCACCGTGGCTAGGACCTTTGGCTTCGAGCTAGGTGTTAGATATGGTTACAACTGTGTAAACCTTGGGATTTACAAGAGGTTGGATGGTCCTTGTAAGGAGTTGACCATAGCTGAGTGTATCACCATCTTAGATATGTGGATCTTGTTCTATGGTGAGATAGGTTCCCAGCTGGTGAAGGTATGGGAGACTTGGAGGCGGAAGATCTACGGATTATCTGTTTCCGTCTCTTTAATAAGTTAAATGACCATCTTACCATCTTTTATATCAAATCCAGTATAGCATGGTAATGACTTATTACATCAATAACTAAGAACGTTACCTTGGATGTGGTCTTCAAATGATGTTGCCCGATATCTACCTCCAGCTCTATCTGTCCCTTGGTATCGACCCTATGGTTGGTGAAACCTTCCAGTCGACCTGAGTAGGGCGACAATCTGATCTGTAAGTCTCATTTCTAGAAAAGTTTTATAGAAGATGATGTCCTTGCATGCTCCTGTATTAACCAAAACACTGCTGGAGCTGCAGTTATCAATAAACCCTGGAATGGCCAAGATTTGCTCCCTTGCTGCCACACTGGTTGCCAGCTCGTAAGGATAGAAGCTAATGACCTCATCTTGCACACAACTCCTAGGTGGGACGTGGGGAGCTTTATTCAGTTGGAAAATTTTATGCTTGAGGGCCGTGTTTCTTGTCTCCTCAGCTATCACTCCTAGTGTCAATCTAGGTTGCCTGGGCTCAGGCACCCTTCTATCAGGTCGATCCCCAGGTGCGGGACGATCTCCCTTCATGAATCTATTAAGCTTGCTCTCGTTCACCCACTTTTGGATGATCCTCTTCATGAATTTGTTCTGGGGTTCATGGGAAATGGGGGGCCATGTCGACTGTATTCATTATCTCAGTCCGACTAACCTTGAGCAATGTTATTCTGGTCGGTGACAGTTTTCTTACGAGCCCCAACAGTTGAGAACCTCTCTTGGAACTTTCTCCTCATATATCTCCATGAGGTGACACAGCCGATAAACCACAAAACCATGTCAGGGCAACACTTGTGAAGGTGTTGGTTAGTGCCTTGCACATCACGTCATCCTCTTAAAAGACCAAACACGTGATGGCCTCAAAATGTTGCATGTGGTTCAGAGCGTTGGTCTTGCCTGAGTACTTTTCTAGCATGGGTAGCTTGAATCCTACAGGTGGGCCTTTATCAAGCATACTTTGGGCCAAGGATCGAAGAGTACTATCATTTCGTTCGCCCTTGCCGCTTGGTGTCTGTCGATTAGCTTCCATATCATATAACCTCCTTTTCAGGTTCTAACATCCATGTCGCCTCTTTGGCGGGAGACATAATTGGACTTATGTCGTTCCTCTCTATGGTGCTCCCTTCTCGAAGGTGCCCTTTCCCTTTTATCTCTGGAAGGAGTCCTTTCTCTTCTATCTCTCCTTGGGGGTGAACGACCTCCTCTTAAGGGCGACCTTCCTCGAGCTCTATCAGCTTCTAGCTGCCTCCTTTGGGTTGAGTCAGCCTCCCGTTCGCGTTGGTTGTTCAACCTATCCCTCAAATCTCCAGTATGATCGACTGAGATGTGGGTAGGGGAGGCCTATCATGCCTCCTTTCTCCTCCTGAAAGCCTAGGGGCCCAATTGTCACGTCGATAGGAGGTTAGGGATGGAGCTACCATTTGTGATCTTCGGTCGTCCTTCTTAGGAGATTCAGGCAGTTCAAGTAGTTTGTTCTGTACCTCGAGCAAGCTCTGCAAAACCCATGCACGTTCTAACAATATTTCCTTCCTACCAGGGTGAGGAGCTGAGGGACCAGCCATGTCGACTGCAGCTGTTCGACCCGTTTGGATCTTCTTGGCTTGCTGGCCACCTCCTTGGGTGACTATGGGCCTCTTCTCACTTCTCTTATCTTGTATCCCTACCCCATCAGCCACGCTGGTGGAACGGGTGGGTCTCCTCATGGGGTGTCCAGGTGGAGGGGTATGAAGGTTAGCAGTGCTGTTCCCAGCTCCAACATCCGTGCCTGGGTGGTTTTCGCCTGCTTTCTCGCTGACCGGATCACTTGAGGCGGTAACAGTGTGTCCTTCAGATAACATGTCTGCGAATAAGAAAGGTTTCAAGGTCTAGTGTTTGTTTTGTTTTCCGACAATGGAACCAAACTAATGATGCAGGAAACGATCCGGATCAGCCTTAATCCAGCAGTATGTTATAATCCAGGTACTATGACCTGAAACCACGAACAAACAACTTGTCGGAATGGTATCCAGATAATACCCTCCGGCGTGATGATAAGATATAGTATTATAAGTTTGTATGAAACAGTATTGAACGACGTAATCTCAAATAGTTAATATGACATTACCTTTTTATGTAGTATGTTTTCTGGTATATATAGTGGTGAGATGGGATGATTATGAATCCCTTAGATCACGGAATTGACGTTGGTGTAACTGACTACGAGAATGTTGGAAGTGGTTACGAATAACGACGTGGGCAGAAGCACGTGTTGTTTGGTCGAGGTCGCGTGATCGATTAAGGTCGACCTTAATTCGTGAATTGGTTAGACAAAGATTGCATGAGTAGGGGATCATATATCAGACGAAGCTAACTCGAAATCAAGGAAGGTCGGATAATGAGATTGATCGACTGATCTCTACTACTGAATTGGTAGATTTTGGGGCTATTTGATAGGCCCACTTTGTCTTCAACAAGAAAATTATGTTGTACGTATTTAATACGTGCATTAATATATAAATTTAAGTGAAAATTTCATTAGTTTTCGGTCATCTGAAACGCATTTCAGTATGTAATTATGAGTAAACTTCTGGAGTTGGACCAACAAACACACTAAAAGAAAAATCTTCTGTATAATAAGTGCATATGGCTAATTTATTAATATGACATACTAAAATGATACTCCCTCCGTTTCAAAATGTTTGTCCCATTTGACTTTTTGTTGAATTTTGATCACAAATTTATGAGAGATTAATTATGTTCATAAAATTTTAAAAGTTGTTGTTGATAATATTATTAATGGTTAATCAATAGAAATTTTTAGAATTTCATGAACATAATTAAATTGTCATATATTTGTGGTCAAAGTTTAACAAAAAAGTCAAATGGGACAAACATTTTGGGACGGAGGGAGTAACATATTATATACTCTCTCCGTCCCATATTACCTTACCCATTTTGCTATTTTGGACGTCCCATTTTAAAATCACACTTTCCTAAAAAGGAAACTTTTTACTATTTCTTTATTCATGAGACCCACTTGTCATACTCACTAACACTTTTCAAATTTACTATTCTCTCCATTCATTCTCTTTCCTACCCACTCACAATTCCTACTTTAATAACATTATTCCTTATTTTCCGTTCTCAACAACAAATGAATAAGCTATTATGGAACGGAGGAAGTATATGATTAATCTGATCGAGATCATATGACAATTATGCAAAATACACTTTATATTATTGAGGTTTGGTGATTCCTTGACAAACTGTTTGACAGTGTCCCATAGTCTATATACTAGGTATAGTTGTCGCGAAAATGGCCTTTCGGTCTTTTATTATCATATTTCAAATCAGCTTTGGCTCTAGCTAAGCAAGGTCTTGTCCATGAACAATATTATGCATGTTACTTTTGCATAAATGTTCATGTCCTGATTTAGTAACTACTGCCCACAACTATCTGTTTCTTCTTTTGCATCTCTTTAATTAATTCAATCCTTTTTAATATGCAGAAGATTTTTAATTTTGTGCACGTTTGTTCTTAAAACTGGAATTTGAACATTCGTTTAGTGACAAAGAAAAGGGAGTAGTTAATATAATTTTAAGGTTTGACTTTCAAGTAATGGACAAGTAAACCATGTATATATATATCATCATGTCAAAAGGACAAAGAACCACAAATATATCAAAGTTACCAAGATGCCAAATGAATTATGTTAATGTTCTGGTCTATTTTTCATTTGCAGATTAAAGTTTCAATCTTTGACATCTTACAGTGAAAATTATCTGAAATTTGAGCTTCATTTGCGTTGTCTAATTATATACTTTTTTCTTCCCCGAATAAATGTTGTACATTTATTATTTTGGTTTGCCTCAAATTAATGTTGTGTTTTTTAAATAAAAAAAGTGATTTACTACAATTTAATATTGACGAGACAACTGTGACATTTATTATGAGATAAAAGGAGTAATTTACTGACAATATTTAACTAATTACATTACAAAATGAGTTTTGTTAGGATACCCATCATAGGAGTATCTTAATATGTGACCCTTTTTTTTTTTTTTTTGACAAAAACACATTTTCCTTTACAAAGTAGCAAAGTTAATTAAAAAGGACATGTGAGTAATTAACCAAGCACATAGGGGACCCACTGCTTCAATCCTCCATCTTCCCCAAATCAACCAGTCTCTCTCTCCCTCCCTCTCCTCTCTCTCTCTCTCTCTCTCTCTCTCTCTCTCTCTCTCTCTCTCTCTCTCTCTCTCTCTCTCTCTCCCCCTCCCTCTCCTTCTCGCTTTTTTTCAGATTTAATTGTTTGTAAGGGCTGGTGAGTGAGGTGTTGACGACAAAGAAAGGGGTACGGAAGCGACGAGGAACCAAACTGATGGAGAAGGAGTGGGGAGATGGATTCAGATGGGGACCGATGGAGGGGGAGGTCAAAAGTGGCTGGAAGAGGAAGGAAGAAAGGGGAGGAGTGGGAGTGGGACGATGGTGGTTTAGGGAAGGGGAATGAGGCGGTGGAGAGGATGGGAGGAGGCGGTGGAGAGGAGATGAAGATTGGGGTTTCTTTGATTTTAAAATTACAATCTTGTCCTCCTTATTTATTTGTTCAATGTATGAAATAGTGGACATTTTCGTTCTAAAATAATGGATCACTTGTTAAGATACTCCTATGATGGGTATCCTAACAAAACCCTTACAAAATATCCAGAAAATGAATTCATGGCAAATAAGAAAAGGTGATTTTGGTCTTTATTCCAAATCATGTTTGTTATACACATATGGGGATACTTTTGTTGACTCAATAATGTAAATGAATAAAGCTAAGATAGTGATGCAAATATTTGGACCACACATATAAAACCCTTCTTTAAAAGACTCCAATAATTAAAAATCAAAATGTGAAAAAATCACTGCAAAAGTGGTTGCTTTGGTGCCTTGGTGGAGGAAGTCATGAGTTTAGAAATTAATTGGAGATATTCAAGAAAACCTAAAAATGTGGTCCAAAGAGTTCTTTTATCAAGTTAATGATACACAAGGTTTGGTGTATACTACCTCCAACTAAGATAAATGGGAATATTTGACTTTTTTTTTTTTTGTCAATTAATCGAATTTTAATTATAAAGCTCCGTTTGTTTTACGGAAAATATTTTACGAAAAATATTTTACGGAAAATGATTTTCGTAAAATAACTCTTTTTATGGTGTTTGACAATTATAAATAAATAAAAAATCAATGTAAAATATTTTCAGATCAACGAAAAATAACTCGTTTTCCTCCGTAAAATGACTTTTTTATTTTTTTTTTCAAGCCCGCTATCTCTCCCGTTTCTCTCTGGGTACGCCATTTTCTTCCCTTCTTCTCCTTTTTCTTCCCCTTCTTCGTTGATTCTTCTCCTTTCTCTTCCCGTCATCGTCGTTGATTTTCTTCACTTCCCGGCAAAACATAAAACCCCTTTCTCTCTCTAGAAAATGATCAAAATGCTCCCTGCAAGCAGAAACCGACGCCGATTCCGACGACCACTCGTGGCTAGTTGTGAAATTCGATGGCGAGTTTGTCGTCCCAAGGAAGTAAGCTTAGGAATTTTGGTTCGTTGACCCTAATTTCCCGATGCACAGAATGGGAATACAAATCAAGGTTTCTGCAAATGCTTGGGATTTGGGTTAGTTATTTTGGTTAAGGATGTAAAAATTAATTCCTAAAACATTCTTCAATTTTGCACTCTACTTAATTCCTAAAGCATTCTTCAATTTTGCACTCTACTTACTGGTCATAAGCACTTGTTTTCATTTTCGTTATACTCCTATTTTGTTATTTTTCAATAAAATCAAGATGGCTAATATTTATGTTAAAATAGGATGGGGCGAAGGCTGCCAATATGTATATGGTTGATTGGCTGTCGTAATCATGTTACTTGTTAGTATTTAATTAATTAGGGGTTTTGCTTATGTAATGCTTGCGATTTGGGTTATTTGTTTTGATCCCTGATTTACCCACCTTCTTTCCAATAGAAATAGTCTGATTTTATCTCCCATTTTATCATGAAGAATTTTATACAGATTTCAATTATGAAATGCTTGAGATTTGGGTAATTTATTTGGTTTTATCAAACACCGAAAAATATTTTTCGGAAAACGTTTTTAGATTTGCCAAACAAGTTTATGTCATATTCCGAAAAACGTTTTCATTTTTCGGAAAACATTTTACGGAAATCATTTTCCGTAAAACATTTTCCGTGAAATAAACGGAGCCTAATTTTATGAAAATCAAAATATTTATGTTCGATTCTAAAAAATGTTACTGATAGTATGTCTAATAGTGAAATAATAACAATTTTCTGAATTATATAAAAATATTTAATTTGTATAAAATCATAACTAAAATTCGATTAAGTTGACCATATGAACAATAATAGTACATACGTCTAGGATGGAGGTAGTATATGTATGGACATGAATGAAATTGAAAAGTCTTTTCTTAGATATATATCTTCATATTTGGTATGAAAAGCAAACAACTTTAATTGCATTGATTTTGTTCAACTAGCAAATAAATCAAGGAGCAATGCTAAAGGAATAAGAGTAAGTTTTAGGAAAAATTTGTTTCTCCATAAGTTATAAAAAGTCCACTTTTTATTTTTAAAAATATCGAGTTTAGACTTTAAAACATTGAATTTATGCCTTAAAATACCTAGAAAATAAAATAGTGAATTTAGGTGTTAAAACAGTGAGTTTAAGTTAGAAAATAAAATAGCGAGTTTATGCCTTAAAACAGTGAGTTTAGGCTTTAAAACACCAAGTCGATATATTTAAAAACAAGATTTTTTATAACTTATGGAGAAACATGTTTCCCCCAAAATTTTCTGAAGGAATAAAAGAAAATTATAAAATTTTGCTAATAAAATGAGTTGACGATATTTTATTGGTTGCATCGATAGTTGATCGGCTAAATTTTAATTAAAAACACCAATAAAATCATTACCTATAAAATTTTATAATCAAGTTTTTGTTACTACTTTATGCCCATAATATTATTCTAAATCAAGTCGTTCAGATATCTACTTATTAAGTATTCCTCCATTTTTCTAGTTTTTACTTCGAAAAATATTTAAAACTCTTAAAATGTTAATTATTACTAGTAGCATAAATATATAAAAACCTTAATAATTTTTTCATTACATATTACTTACTCTATCCCAAAAAGTTTGTTCCAGTTCGAATTTTATGATCAACTCAATCTATCTTTGATCATAAATTTATGAAAATCTAAAAATATCTATACAATTTTAAAAATTGTTATTGATAAATAAAACAATAACAATTACTAAAAATGCACATAAATAACTAAATTTATAAAATTATGATTAAAATTCAATTGAATTAATTATGAAAGTTAAAGTGAGACAATCTTTCTGAAAATGAAAATGAGGGAGTATAAATTTAAGTGACTAAAGAGCTATAATAGGGGTTCATCTCACATTTTTAAGTGTCAATTTTATACTCCCTTTCTTCGTTCCGTTAGAAGCTTCATCATTTTGAGAGTGACACAAGAATTAAGAAAAGTAATAAGTGGAAAATGGGTTGTGAGAGAGAAGAAGTGAGTAGGTATGACAAGTGAGGTCCACAATTTAAATATGTGAGAAGAAAAAGTTAATGAATATGACAAGTGGGGCCCACAATTTAAGTATGTGAGAGAAAAAGGTGAGTGAGATTGATAAATGGGCCCACATTTATTACTATTTTAGGAAAGGATGAACCTTCTAACGGGACACCCATTTAGATAAAAGGTGAAGTTTCGAATGGGACGGAGGGAGTATATTAGATTAAACAACGTGTCCAAACTACAAACCTTCATTTGAGACTCATAATGCAACAATAATTATTTTTAAATGTTATAAAATAAGTAATTTTTTATAAAAAAAATTAATCAAAATTCAATTGGTTATAAAATAAGATTACAAGAATAAAATTTACTCCATATCCATATGTTTTGTAAAGATAGTCTTATTGTACTTTTTACATATTTTAATAATATATTTGACTTGCTGGTACATAGTAAACTTGAACATTAAATTATAAATAAAACTATCTTTCTCGGGCGGATGGAGTATGAGTCTGCAAATTGTAGGCTCTCCGTTTCAAGTAGAAGATAGATAGATGGGGTTCGGGGAATTTGTATTTAAAGTAGAATACTTCTATCCCAATTTAAAATTCTTATATTTTTTTTAGTTAATCTTAGTTTAAGATTTTTAGTTATTTTATTACTTAAAATGAATAATAATAATCAATTGTCATCCTTACAGTAAAAAATTTCTGCTCATTTTTTCATTGATATTTTACTTTTTATATTTACAACATTTATTTTTTCTTAATTCATATGCTAAATCAAATTAATAATATTAAATTGAGACAAAATAAATAATATTAAATAATATTAAATTGGGACGAAAAAGTAGAATATTAAATTGAGGTTAATTGGAGGGAGGGAGGGAGGGGACTTTAATTTCTGTTTTATTCTGTCTTTGTGTGGAAATATAGAACGGCCGAGGCAGAATCTGAAATGTCAATTCATGTCCTTCTGTTAACACTGCATTCACTTCCCATCTCTTGTCATTTCATCTCTGTCTTTCCCAGCTACTTTTCCTCTCTCTCTCTCTCTCTCTCTCTCCTTCTTGCTATATTAATAGTTTACTGTTTTTTTTTTCTTAAAAATCATCTGTTAATAGATTTCCTAATTAATTTGTTAGTTTTTTTTTTTTTAATTTGTACACATTTAAAAATGTGTTTTACTTATTTGTATATTGTTTTTATATGTAAAATATCAAAATTACAATAAAACTATATTTTAAATTAATAATACAAATATTTATTTAGGGACTGACAGAAAAGAAAAATATACTCCCTCCGTCCCACGTTAGTTGAGACTTCTTTCCCTTTTGGGCCGTCCCACGTTAGTTGAGACTGCCCAAAATGGCAAAAATTTTAATATTTTATATTCACCCTACCCCACCCACTCATTCTCTCTCTTCATTTTCCACCATATAATTTATTCAACCAACCTACTATTAACTTCACTCATTCTCTCTCTTCATTTTCTACCACACATTTTCATTATCTTATTCATTTTCCTTAATTGGTGTGCCCAAAAAGTTAGTCTCAACTAACGTGGGACGGAGGGAGTATCATTTTTATAAGACATAGGAAAATAATTATATTGGTATCATTTTTATAGTGTAACAATAATAATTTTCAGAGTTTTATCAAACTATTTTTTTATTTTTCGTCAAATTTTAACCAAATTAATCATTAAAAATTAAGGTTATTAAAATTATTATATTACAAATTTTAAATTTAATACTTTTATAAATATTTTGAAAGAGAGAGAGAGAGAGAGAGTGAGATAGATAGAAAGGGGAGGGGGGAGGTGTTCGGAGTATGAGATGCGAATATGAAAAGTAAAATATTAATTAGTAAAAGAATATTGATTGTGAATATAATAATTGATTCTCATTAAATATATAAATAAATATAATAAATTTATTATTTTAGACGGTGTAATTTTTATAAGATAATCAAAATGTAAGTGTTACAGAAGTGAGAGAGTATTATATTCTTCAAATATTTGATGCCTTCATAGGCGGATCTAAGCATACTTATGTTGGGTGGCACTGGCAGTGAATCCAATAACAATAACAAAAGTTGTTGTATTTGGTAAATTATATTGGATTAATTCTTTCCTACCCCTCTAGCCCAGATTTTATTTCATAAAAATTTAATTCAAATTTAAAATTTCAAACTCATCGAGAAGCCCAAATCAAAATATCGTGTAAATCCAAAACTCATTTGACCTAATCAAATATGATTTCTAAATACCAATTTTATCCCTCCCTCTCTCTAAACGCAAAGGGAGGCCACTCTCTCTCTAGACGAAATTCATGGATTCCTCTCCATTCACCATCTAATCCCTTCCTCACGCCCTCTCTCTGCCTCGCCAACCCTCGACGTCTCCATCTCCGACCAAGCCCCTGTTCCGCCGCTACCTCAATCCCCTTCATCACCGAGCTCTCCCTCACATCTCCTTCAATCGCCCATTACCCCTGTTCCAAATCGGCGTCCACCGCCGACCTCCTCACTGTTCTCTCTCTCTCAAATCCGACTGAACAGAAACAACAAACCAATTTCTCTCTCGATCCCAACCAACAATCGCCTTCCTCACCGACTCCCTCTAATCGGCCGGAGCTAATTGTTCCTCAAGGTTGAGCTCGCCCCCACAACGCCAACCCAGCAAGCTCGCTCCCTCTCTCATCCAAACCTCCCTCTCTCCCTCACACCCAAATCAACCGGTTGAGCTCTCCCCCAAAATCGAGCTCCTTCCCCTGCTCCTCCGACCACACACACGTATTTGCAACTGCAAGTCCATTCAATTTGAGATCTGAATCCGACTCCGGAAGCACCATTTGCTATAGGACCATTTAAAGATCTTATAACTTTGTATATGATGTTGTTAAGTCCTATACCAGTTGCTATAGGACCATTCAAAGGTCTTAATGCATTGGTATAAGATTGTGTGAGGTCCTATATCACTTGATATAGGACCATTCAAAGGTCTTATAGCTTTGTATATGATGTTGTTAAGTCTTATACCAGTTGCTATAGGACCATTCAAAGGTCTTAATGCGTTGGTATAAGATTGTGTGAGGTCCTATACTACTTGCTATAGGACCATCCAATGGTCTTATAGCTTTGTATATGATGTTGCCAGGTCATATACCATTTGCTATAGGACCATTTAAAGGTCTTATAGCTGTGAAATCTCATTTTTTTAAAATTAATTTTCCTCCACAGTTTATACTAATGAAATAAATTGCAAAAATAAATGTAAACAAAGCATTGGCCAAGCGGTTAAGACCTTGGTTTATAGTGGAGGGTCTAGAGTTCAAATCCCACACTCTACATTTTGATTCAATTTTTCTAAAATAACATAGAAAAGGACGGCACAAAATCTAGGGAGAAACGCGTTTCTCCATAAGTTATGGAGAAACGGGTCCCGACATGTCGCGCGACAATGAGCTAGATAGCCAGAAACCTATGAAAGTGATATCCAGAAACCTTCAAATGAATATCCAGAAACCTTCAAAATGTTTCTGGATATACATTCAAGGTTTCGGATATCCGAAAACCTTCAATAGCAATTTCTCGGATATGCCCTAACACATTTCGGATATGCACCTAACAGCTTTCTGGATATGCACCTAACAGCTTCGGATATACATTTCACATCCTTCGGCTATCAAATACAAAGCTTCGGATATCAACCGCAAAGCTTCTGGCTATCAAATGCAAAGCTTCCGGATATCCGAGCTTTTGGTCTTGGCCTCGGGTTTTTCTCGATATACATTTCACATCCTTCGGCTATCAAATACAAAGCTTCGGATATCAACCGCAAAGCTTCGCTATCAAATGCAAAGCTTACGGATATCCGTAAGCTTTTGGTCTTGGCCTTGGGTTTTTTTTTTTCTGGTTATCAAATGTAAAGCTTCTGGCTATGAAAAACACGTTTCTCCATAGTTATGGAGAAACGCGTTTCTCAGCAGACGCACTCAAAGGACGGGGTGGGCTAGGAACTGGACGGGAAGGAGGGATATTCTAGGTATATTAATTACAGCGGATTTTTGAGAAATTTCTAATCTCGATTAGGTATTTATGAGTTTGTGATCTCACTTAGGGATCCTAGGGTCCTTGGCTCAATTATATTTAGCGGTAGGTCTGTCACCAAATGCCTTGATGGTGTCAATGACTACATGAGAGAGGTTTGTATTTGGTAAATTATTTTTGAGTAAACGATCGAAATGACATGCATACTATAAACAAATCATCAATTTGACCTTTTGTACTATCTACACTATCAATTTGACCTGCGTACTATTATAAATTAACCAAATCTACCTATTTTTATAACGACCGTCAGTTAGTTAACGGGTTTGTCCTAGGTGGCAATCAGGTTAAACACTTGGCGCTCAAAAGTAAAATATCCCCTATCACAACACATTATACAACAAAATTCTATCAAAATGTGGTATAATACAAAACTCTGCGATAATTTATAATCAACTTTTAGTGATGTTTTATTATTCTAAACACTAGAAAATATCTTGGTTGGTATAACACATACACATTTTACAATTTTTATTCCTTCCTTTTCATGGATTAAATCACTCTCGGGATGTTATTTGCATTATTGTGATGAATTTAGAGATGGTTGAAAAAATATATATGTACTCCATTCTTTAGTTCTCATTAGATGAACTTTAACAAAAAAAAAAAAAATATTTAAATGAAAATTTAAGAATTATTAATATTATTCTTAAAGGTGTGTCAATAATAAAATTTTGAATCTCATTAGATAATTAAAATTTATAAAACATTGGTTAAAGTGTAATGAAATCGATGATAAAAATAAATGATACTCTTTGTTTAAAACTAAATGTTAAAACTAGGTACACATAGCTAGCATATAAATTAAAATAACATTTTCAAACATGTTAATTATACCTCGAAGGATTAAGAAAAAATGAATACTCCCGCATCTCAAAAAATATTCTTAATATAAGTATTTAAATATCTATTTCCTCCGTCCCACGTTAGGTTGACTTATTTATTTTTTCGTCCATTTCATGCGAGTGTAAATTTTCCAAAATAATAAGTTTTTAGAATTTTATATTCAATATATGAGACCCACTTGTCATCCTTACAACAACATTTCATATACTATTTCTCCATTCATTCTTTCTCATATTTTACTTTTCATAATATTTTCATTAATAAACACATTTTCTGACCTAATATATGAATGAAATATAACCACATTATGGTAGAATTTTGTTGTGTAATGTGTTGTAATTGGGAATATTTCACTTTTCAGCGCTCGGTGCTTGACCTGATTACCTACAAACCCGTTAACTAATTGACGTTCATTACAAAGAGGCATTTACAAAAAACTACTTTAGAGAAAGAAGGAAATTACAAAAAAAAAACAAAAAAAACACACATAAGTTCGAAATTACAAAAAAAAATTATTTATTTTTTTTAGTTTTTTTTTATCAGTTTTGGTCAAACAACTGATAATTTTAGTTATCAGTTGTTCAAACAAGTGATAATTTCAGTTATCAGTTGTAAATAAGTGATAACTGGAATTATCACTTGTTTGAACAACTGATAACTGAAATTATCAGTTGTTTGGCCAAAAATGATAAAAAAAAAAAAAGTTTTTTGTAAAAAAAAAAAAAGTAGTTTTTTATAATTTTTCATCTTACATGTGTTTTTTTTTTTTTGTAAATGTTATCTTTTTGAGTGAATTTTTTGTAATAAACCCCATTATAAAAGTAGATCGATTTGTTTAATTTAGATATAATAGTACGCAGGTTGAATTGATAGTTTAGATGATACGAATGTCAAATTGATGATTTGTGTATAATACACGAATTATTTTGGTAGTTTACTCAATTATTTTCCTGGGGGAATATGTTTCCTAAACATTTCGAACAAAAATATGATTCCAATCGAATCATGTTCATGTTCTCCGAAGATTAATTATTTGAGGTAAATTCTTCCTTACTAAAGAGAAACATAGAAAAAGGAATCCTTAACATGTTATGTCGGGATAACGGTTTGTTCCACCTCATTAATTTTTTGCGTAAATATTTTTTATATATATTAGTATTTGATAGAGATATATCAAATCACAATTATATATTATGTTTTTTTATTTTAATAGTTTCATTATTATTATAATTTCTTATTATAACAGTATTCTTTCTCATTTTGTAATTATAGTATTTTTTTAATTAGTGGTTTCTAAGTTGTATATATATTCATACAATGGTAATAATAAAATTTGAGTCATTCATAACAATTCTCTCTCTTCATGTATGAATTGACTTCGTCTATCATCCTTTATTCTATTATGGTATCAGAGCTTAGATCACCAATAAAAAATTTCTTTTATTTTTTCTCCATGGCTGCCGAAGCTACTATCTACCTCACCAATCCGGTCGAACTAACCAAACCCCTTATTGTCATCTCTCTCTCTCTCTCACATCCTTAAACTTACACCAACAAATTACATAGCTTGGAAGATCCAATTAGAAGCTACCCTACTTGGTCATGGTCTTTACCAATATATAGATGAAAAACCCTAATTGCTCCCTCCCAAACCACCACCGCTGACGCCGCCTCCACCACAACCGAAACAACACCCCCTACCCCGCCAACCCAAAACCAAACAACCGTCTCCGACCCTACTTATGAGACTTGGTTCCGACAAGACAAATTATTACTTAGTGTCTTGGTAGGTACAATCTCACTCTCTCTTGTTCCTCTCTTGTTCTCCTCTTAAATTTCTCTTTCTTATTTTTTGGATTAAAAAAAAACCCTGCACTGTCGTGTCTATTGTCTTGCACGGTCGTGCCACACGTCTTCAAAAAAAAAAAAAAAAACTATTTTTTATCTCAAATTAACTCTCACTCTCAAATTGGTCATCTCCTTGGCCACTTCAAAATTGGCGATGCTATTGTGTCATCTCCTTCTTAAACTTTTTTTCTTATCTCAATGTAACGTTGAGTATTCCTTTCGTCTCTTCACTCAATCTCCCTTTGAAAACAAACTCAATTCGTGTTGAGACGTAAAATCGTCGTTGATACGCAAAATTTCTCGTCATTGCGACGTAAAATTACCATCATTGTGACGTAAAATAATAACCCTTACTCGTCATTGCGACGTAAAATAATACCCATTTTCGTCATTACGACGTAAAATTATCGTCATCGCGACGTAAAATAGTACTTGTACAATATTTTACTCTTACCCCTTATTACCTCTTTTGTTTTTGTCATTACGATGTAAAATAAACAAGAAAGATCAACTCGATAAATCTACACCAAGCTCACCTTCATAGAATTATGTCCAGGATTGGACTCTCCTATCGGTCGTCCATCTTGTGGGCGCATGATAGAGATATACCAAATCACAATCATATATTATATGTTTCCTTATTGTAATAGTTTCCTTATTATTATAATTCCTTATTGTAATAATATTCCTTCTCCTTTTGTAATTATATATTTTCTTAATTAGTGGTTTCTAAGTTATATACTCCCTCCGTCCCATTAATAACTTCACCTTTTGCCATTTTGGGTGTCCCATTGAAAGCTTCACCTTTCTTTTTTTGGCAAAGAATCTTTACTATTTCCTCCACTCATTCTCTCTCCTACATTATTTTAATACTCACAACACCATTATAATTTACTATTCTCTACACTCATTCTCTCTCTTATTTTACTATTACACTCACAACATTTTCTACACCCTTAATTTGCGTGCCGAAGCCAAAATGGTGAACCAAATAATGGGACGGAGGGAGTATATATTCATACAATGGTAATAACAAAACTTGAGTCATTCATAACAACTAGCGTAACACCCGTGTGTTAAACACACGATCAAAAAACTTTGATAAATAGGAGAAATTAAATTAAAAAAGTTACTATAACTATAAAGGTTAGTTTAGGAAAAAAATTAAAATAAATAGTATACAACAAAAATATATCCTGGCATTAGTAATAAAAAATACAAACTTTAAAAAAAAATCTTGTATACAACATTTGTGGTGTCATCCACGGTCTTTTTCTTTCTCACATATTAAAATTTTCAACCCATCACAATTATTTATCTTACACAAAATAACATACAATTAACCATTACTAAAAACAGATTATTTTAAAAAGAGACCAAAATGAGTAAGTGAACAGATAAAATCGACGAACAACATGTTCATTTGCCTATGAAAATGGAAAATTTATAGTTTTTTCGTATTTATAGGCATTTTTAATAGTAAAATAGCATGTTCATTTGCCCGTGTCCCAAAATAGTTGTCTCAATGTCATAGTGCGCTCTTTACAAAAAAATCAGGGCGAGAGTGAATTCTTAAAATTTGTGTCTGTAAATACTGTAAATAGTGAAGACCAAATCATTGGCTATTGACCACTATTTAAATGCAAAAATACTGGGTTTGAAAAAAAAAATTCTCTCCCCATCTCAATTTTTTTTATATTTATTTTAAAACGAAAGTAGTAGGACATTGTAGTAAAATGTCTTCAACTTTTTGTAATCTTATATTTACCCCGTTCCAAAAAAATATACTCACTTTATTTTTAATGTTAACTTAATTGAACATTGATCTAGAAAATAATGAAACTTAATAACTCAAATGAACTTTTAAAAATGCTATTGATATTAATGTTGTGTTAATATCAATTTTTTGGTCAAAAATAAATCAAACTTACTATCAAAATTAAATTAGAACTATCCTGTCTTTTTGAGACCGAGAAAAATATTTTTTTAAAATTAGTTCTAAGTATTTTACTAAAT
The DNA here is from genome assembly GCA_022495995.1 of Adenophora triphylla var. japonica. NCBI lineage: Eukaryota > Viridiplantae > Streptophyta > Magnoliopsida > Asterales > Campanulaceae > Adenophora > Adenophora triphylla. The sequence continues at coordinate 49,937 of JAFEMH010006929.1, forward strand.
ATTCTCATTTGAGCATGTGTATTTTTTTGGCAGAAAAATAATACTTTAACTTTGATTTCATTGGTTATATTTTTGGTTTTTATTTCCTTATTTCTTCATTTAAGAATTCAATATAAAATTTTGATTCTCTTATTTCAACATTGATATTCTAGCTAATAGTAGTACATCATTCGAAGAAAAAAGCTAGTGAAAAAAAAGGCAGTGATAAGTGATAGGGAGTATTGGTTTCATACTTTTCGAATTAAATAAGTGAGAAAAAGGAAAAACAATATGAAAAGAGAAAATTTAAAAGTGCCATTATTTATATCAGATTTGAATAATGATAGTTATCAAAGGTTGTGCCAAATTGATTGCTTCTTAAATCATAATATAGCATTTCCCATTTAGCATTAAATATAATAATGAGGCATGAAAAAATTTATGATTTCAAAAAGGCTCATTATTTGTATCAGATTTGAATAGGGATAAATAGGTCATTTGCTATCACTAATTTAAGGGTATATTAGTCATGTGATGTATCAAAGTTTTGAAGGGAAAAATTGAGTGCTAAAAATCACTTCAACCTTTATATATATATATATATATATATATATATATATAGAATAAATGTTGCATTATTGTTTATACGAGAAAACTTTGAATAATAATTTTAGATTAATTTAATTCTTCAAATGCAAAAATTTAAAAATTATTATTAATAGTATTTAAAATGATGTAGCAAAAACAAGTTATATATTTATATTATCAATGTTTCCTTGCACTAACATATAAAAATATGACATATATTTTGGGACAAAGAGTATTATTTTTATGTTGCTACATTTTCAATTTTCAAACTCAAAATCTTTAATTGATTAAGTAAATGAGATTTACAAGTGTGGTCCACAATTTAATTGTGTGAGTATGACATGTACAGTATGTATAATATAATTGCAATAGACTTTTGCTATTTTAAGAAAGGTGTAGTTTAAAATGAGACACGCATTTGAATAAAAGGTGAATCTTAAATGTAGGTCTGACAATTTAACCCGTTACCCACTAACCCGCACGATCAAATCTACTAATTACTCGATCGACTCAACCCGTTTAAGTTAGCTGGTTGAAACGGGTCACCCTACTCAGCCCGCTAAGCTTAACGGGTTGACCAAACCCGACCCATTTCAACACACAAATATAAATAGCAAGAATTAATTAATCTAAGTCATCCTCCTGCCTGAATAAAATAAATGGGTTGATTCGTCTCAGCCCGGCGACCCAACCCATTTTAACCCGACTCATTGGCTCGTTAACTTAAATGGGTCGCAGCGGGTCGACTCGTTTCAACCTGTTAACCCTTCACGACTCGACCCGACTTAGCTGAATCCAACCCACACAATTGCCTGGCCTACTTAAAACCATTAACCCTCGACAACTTCACCCGACTCAGCTCAATTCAATCGCACAATTGCCCAACCTACTTAAATGGGACGGAGGGAGCATCTATTAGCCTTAGGCATGTCAATTAGGTCGGGTTGGGTTGGGTTGAGACGAGTTAAAACGAATCACGGGTTGAAGCCCGTAATGAGTTGACATAATTACAACTCGTCTCAACTTGTTTAACATATGGGGTTAAACGAGACAGGTTGAAATGAGTCTAACCCGCTAAATCTAATTTTAATTTTTTTCCCTGATTGTTGTGTTGTTGTATGCGTATGTATGCCTTTGTGATTGTTTTCATCTAACGTTGTGTTAGGTAGAAAATTACAGTTTTGAATCACTCAGCAAGTACAAAAGCTATTAAGAGCATCTATAACAGTTTGGTGCAGAAATTACATCAAAACTCTAAAATGGTGCAATTTCAGCACCAAATATCTTCAACCATATACAACAGGTTGATTCAAATTTTGCAAAGAATATTCTCAGAATATTCCTTATTATTTTATTTAATTAAAATATTTTCCATTAATCATATATTATTATTGATAATATGATTCAAATTACATTATTTAAATATTATGCTATAAAACTAAATAATTAAATAAGAAATTAATAAATATAAAAAATTTGTTAAAAAATTTAATTTCACAAACATTAAATGCATGAAGGGAAAAAGAAGTAAAAAAAAATTAATTCACAAAAATTAAAAAAAGGTATAAAAGAGGGATAACTCATAGATTAAACGCATGAAGAAGGGAGAAAGAATTTTAAATCCACAAAGATTAAAAAGAGAGGGAGGGTGGGAGAAAAGAGGGATAGCGCGGTAGACATGTCCAAATAAAACCGGAAATCGACGGAACCGGCGGGTAGAATCGGGAACCGGTGAGAATCGGGAACCGTTGGAATCGGGAACCGAACGTAACCGGGAACCGGATTGAAACGGTTCGAATACGAATCCACCATATTGGAAATCGAGGAACAGGCGGAACCGGGAACCGGTGGTTCCGGAACCGACGATTGATCAAGGTAAGTTAAATGTAATATTTAGCATTTATTTAGTATTTGTATTTGTACTTGTAGTGTAGTGTTGTTTTATTTAAATTAGACTAGAATTTAGATAAATGTTGTAATATTTAGCGTCTTTACTGTGTTAAGAGGTTTGGATTAAAAAAAAAATAGTTAGATGGTGATGGAACCGGTGGAACCGTTGGAATCGGAACCGGCGTATAGAACCGGGAACCGGAATAATATGATTCGAATACGGTTTCGGCTATTTGGGAACCGGGAATCAGCGATTTCGAAACCGAGAACCGAAACCGAAACCGTTTGGACATGTCTATAGCGCGGTACCCAGCTTGCACCAAATTTGGCGTAAGGAAACGGATGCCTCACATTGGCGTTGGGGATGGCACGACTGTTGAAGGAGGATTTTTCATCAAATTGGTGCAATTTCGGAGCTTTGAAGCTCCGTTGGAGATGACCTAAGTATGTACTCCCTTCGTCCCGGCCCATAAGGCAAAAAATGGAGAGAGAACGCAAATTAAGAAAAGTGATGTAGGAAAGAGAAAAAGTTTAAATGTTGTGAGTATGAAAAATTAAATAGGAGAGAGAATGAGTGGGAGGTGATGTAAGAAAGAGAATGTTGTGAGTGTAAAAGTAAAGTAGGAGAGAGAATGAGTGGAATAGTGATTTAAGGTTTCCTTTTTGGGAAAGTGCCTTTTTAAATGGGACGCCCAAAAAGAAAATTTGTGGCTTTTAGGCTGGAACGGAGGGAGTATATATATACAATTGTACTCCCTCCGTCCCGGACCTACATGCCTAGTTTGACTTTTCACGTAAATTAAGGAGAGGGTATTATATTGAAAGTGTTGTGAGTGTGAAATAAAATAGGAGAAAGAATGAGTGGAGGGAATAGTAAATTATAATGGTGTTGTGAGTATTAAAATAATGTAGGAGAGAGAATGAGTGGAGAGAATAGTAAAGATTCCTTTCCATTTTAGGAAATGTGCACGTAGGTTTGGGACACCCAAAATGAAAAGTGTGCACGTAGGTATGAGACGGAGGGAGTATTATTTTAAATATAAAATGCATTAACTTAGCAAAATGCTCTCATTAAAATACTATTTTAAATTAAAAGAATGCTCTCGATGACACAATGGAATAGATCAATTAGATATTAATATAAAAAAAACAAGAATGAGATGACAACTTCACGCTCCCTCCTTACATAATAAATGTTATTATTATATAAAATGTCGATAATGCCCACTTTACATACTTACAATAATAATTCACTTACAATTTTCTGCCCCATATTTTCTCTCCTATATTTTGTATACTCACAACACTATATTTTTTTTCTTTATTCCCACACATTCAATAATTTTAATACTACCTCTATCTCTACCTCTATCTAAAAATGAATGATCAAAAAAAAAAAAATTAAATTTAATATTAATCAATAGTAAATTTGAAAAAAAAAATTGATCATTCATTTTAAAAATAGTGAGTCAACAACCAAAAAGCCTTGGTGCCAAAATAATTTGGAAGCGATTGAAATGAAGTAAGTAATGTAGTATTTATTATGGAATGGGGGAGGGGTGTTTTTTTTTTTAACATGACGGAGTGAGTAATAGTAGCATATTTTCAAAAAGTACTCCCTTTGTTTTGGTTTAAGATTTTTAATTTCATTTTTGATCTGTTCAAGTTTAAGGTTCTTAGTTGCTTTATTAACTAAAATGGACAATGAAACCACTTTTTATTATCAGAACAAAAACTCACTACCCACTTTATCTCTCATACTTTACTTTTCATACTCACAACATTTATTTTTCCTTAACTAGAAGCAAACCCGTGCGATGCATGGCGATTATATATAGCCATGCATGTATTGAAATAGTAAATCGAAAGACCAAAGTGTGAATACTACTTAAACAGTTCGAAATACTTCCTGAAACAAAACATTCGTAGTAGATTTAGTACTTGAAGAACTATCATATCCACCGACAACAGTTTTTCCACCAAATAGTAGTGTTTCACTTCTACTCGAATCAATACTTTTCAAGATATCTTTCAATAAAAAATAAAAAAAAGTCCACATAGTAGGCTATTCTCTCCGAAAATATGCATGCAAACCTTTTTAAATTTCTAAAATGAATGTTCAATAATTTTTCAAATTTGCTATTTAATTAAGAGAAAATCTAATTTTTTTTTTATATTTAATTTAAAATAGAGAGAGTAAAAATAAAGACTTGCTCGAAGAAATTGAAGCTTATAAAATAGAATCACATATCACCTTTTATAATTTTCTAAAACATTTTTTCACTTTCTTTTTAACCAACCTTTTTCTCTCTCCCCTATACTAATTGGGGAATAGTAAGGATACAAAATAATTACAAAAATTTGCTTACAAAATCGTAAATATAATAATTTTATTATTGTTTTTAATTAGAGTGTATTGAGTCCATAACAGATGCTATCATAAATATCGTCAATTAATTTCGTTAGCAAGATTTTGTGGACAACTTTCAATCTGCCACCCAAAAATCCCAAATCAGCTTCAAATAAATTATCTTCACATTTAATAATGCTTTTTACTTTCAACACAAAGAGAAATTTATCTTCTTCCTCATAGTTAGCCCATTACCCCTAAATTATGTCTATAAACTAAAAAATAGAGTCATGGCTCCATCCCCCCATTTAGTTTTCTCGATTTATCGATTTTCACATTAAAATGACTTTTTACTTTAAAATATTATTGATATTAGTAACCATTTAAAAAAATTAATGTACCATTTTAAAAATTATTATTCTATATTTAAATTTTATTTAATTTTATGATAACAAAACATTGAATGAAGTTACAAAATAAAAAAAAAACGAAATACTCTATTTCTATTAAAAAAATATATGTCATCATAAATTAAAAAATAATGATCAAGTAATAAAGAATTTTATTTTTTAAACAAAGTAGCTAAAAATCGTTTAAAAAAAACACAAAACAAAGTAGCTAAGTTCAAAGAATTAAAAAAGTAGCTTTCAATTTTAAGCCTAGAAATTCGCCAATTTCCATAAATAGGTTCGTTTAATGAAATTTATAATTTTCAAAGTAAGAAGGTTTTTATTAAAAAAAATGTGAAGAAAAATCTTTTTATAATATTAGAAAATAGTTTTTTATTTCTTGAAATATAATATTAGAAAACAGTTAAGGTAGACACTTATCACCATTTTAGTTGTATAAGTTTTATTAAAAAGAGCAGTTATCTTCTTACATTTTTTCTCAATTAAATTATCTTCTTGCTTCAAACAAATAAATAAATAAATAAATCTCAATCATCTTATTTGCTTAAATTTGAAATCCTAAACATTTTTCTTTTATTTTTTCAATCATTCATATTTATTTTTTGAAAGTAAAAATCCATATACTTTTTTTTTTTGAAAAAAAAGAAAGGATTATTATTTATAGTAGTAGCGGTAATTTTTTTTTAAAAGCAAAATGAGATTTTCAACTATTAAGCCTAATAATCCGAATCTATAAGCCTACAAACATGCATTAATAGTAATTACTATATAACATAATGAATTTATTTTTTAAATAAAAAGTACCCAATTTTTGCTTCCAAAACTTCCCTTACCTCCCTCGGCCCTCCCTATAGTCATCTATATTATCTCCACATTCTTCAATTTTTTATTTTTTTTTAAATAAAATTTTCTTCTTTTTTTGACAAAAGTAAAATAAAAAAATGTCTAACTAATGATCATCTATCTCGAAAATATAAGAAAAGTAGTTATAATCTAAATATATATTCTTAAATTTTAGACTAAAAGTGAAAAAAACAAATTAAATATCCACCTCTAAATTTAAAAATTGTCGTTAATAAAAAAAAACAGTTATTAATTAGTAATTAGAAAACAATAAATTTAGTCTAAAATTTAAGAATATTTATTTATATTATAACTGTTTAATGAGTTTATTAGACTAAAAATGAGATATTTTTTTCAATTTTTCTGAATTAAAAATAATAAATTTTAAAGCTCATTAAACAATTATTTTTTAAAGAAATAATTAGAAAACGTTCAAATATTGCAACCTAGTCAAGACACATAGTGTTGATTAATTAATGAAAAAGAAAAAAAATTGCACATTTCCAAAAGTTTTCAAAGAGTGAGTAGTATAGATCATTTTTCCACTTTCTCTCCACCCATGTTCCAAAACCATTTGCTAAAATCATGTGTTGAATTAATTTCCATTTTTAGCCCCTTGATAGTGACATTTTTGGGTTCTAACTTATCAAATTTAGAAATGACTGTGCTTTAATTTATTTATAAATTTTCGTACCAAATCAAACTAAGAAGCTTAAACTATAACTATGACGGAGGGAATACATCATTTGATTAAATTTATACCGTTTCGGTTCGTCTAGGCAATGAAACAATCATGAACAGAGTTGGAATACAGACAACAGGGATGGCCAAAATCGGTTCCGGGCCCGATTTTGATTTGGCAAAAGGGTGAACCTTAACCGGCCCTTGCTTACCCCGGATTCGGTTCCGGTTATCACAATCCGATTCCGGTACGGTTTCGGTTCCGGTCAATAATAAATAAAGAAGTTAAAAATTATTGAAAAACAAGGAATTTTCGGTCCGGTTCCGGTTCGGTTCACCATTTATGTGAACCTTAACCGGCCCTTATCCAAAACGGTTTCGGTTACCCCGGTTCCGATTTTCGTGACGATTCATGGCGATTTCAAACTTTTTCAATCCGATTCCGATCCGATTTGGCCATCCCTAACAGACAAGTACACCTCTCAGTTTCAAGAATATCTTCTTAAGAGCGGCAAAGCTTATTAGACAAAGCTAAACCTTCAATAATCAAACTCATCATACCTTAATGGGAATTTGACCCGAAAGTTCCTTTTGGAACAAATCACTTCCCCTCAAGTTTCTCATTAAATCGAAATGACCTGGAAGTTCTTATGCAGTAATATATAATACTACATGAAATATTATTATATTAACTCATATGTGAATATAATACTGCATCTATAATACAACATGTTGAAGGAACTTTTCGAACATTGTGATACTTTTTTAAAACTTCCCGGTCACTCCCCCTACCTTAATTAGTAGTGGGTTGTCGGGTTTAGCATTTCTTAACCCGTGAGTTTGAGTAGGTTCAAATGAATTACCTATTTAAACTTTTTTTATTTTATTGGGCTGAATTGAGTTATGTAAATCGAATGGATTGACGGGTTCTTGTGTAATATTGCCGGGCCTAATTAGCCTCTTACCCTTTTTACCACTAGGTACGAGAAGTTCAGACGTTGAATTATGAGTGTGGTGCATAGGGTGTGTGTTACGCAAAATTGTACGAGTACAATTTTTGTTTTTGGGGGTTCCTTAAGCGATCATCTCCTCCACAAGCACCAACCGTATACTATACTCCATCTTTTTACTAAAATAAATGCCCAAAAATCATTTAAATTTTTTTTTTATTTTATTTTTTTTAATTTGACCATTCGTTTTGAAATGAGGGAGTAATTATAATATAATTTCCAAAACTCGGAAGGAAGTAGAGTATTATTACTAGCTAATTTGTAATATTTGTCGATCAATTTTTTCTTATCTTACAAACATTTGGATTCCAAAAAATGCAAGAAAAAAAATCACCATCAGGTTTTCTACAAACAAAAGAGAAAAATTCGATCAATAAATCCAAAAAAACAGAGTAGGGTGTGAATAATACCATCACACCAGAGCACCATTCGCAACCGAGCCAAAGGATATCCTGCTCATATTATCTGATCCAAAGTTGAACTTAAGATCAGATGCATCAGCCTCTGTATGAGAGTTACTCGAAGAAGGAAACGAGAAAACTAGCCTTGGTGTAGTCTTCTTAGTACCAAAACTGTAAACCGGAATAGCTGGGATAGAACCTTCTTGCTGAGGTGCAGCGCTGGGGAAAAACGATGGCAATATGGATGGTGTAGGCGGTTCTGATTGTAGGCTAGGGGGGGCGGAGAAGGGGAAGGTGAATCCTGATGAGCCATTATCGGAAGAAATTACTTGCTTCGGGTCTGGTCTCTTGAAAGAAATGGGTTTTAAGGTTGGTTGAGATGACCGCCTCTTTAGGGAGTCAGAGCGGATAGCAACTGGTGGTAATCTGGCGGAGTCCTGGCCATTCGTAAGATTGTTGGGTGGCCTAAGCTGACTTGGACCTTCATCTGTAGTCTTGGTTCCCATAAAAGCTTTCTGCGACAAAGAACTTTCATTTGTCAGTAAATTTTTTTTTTTATAGGAAAATAGAATTATATTGAAAAGAAAATCAAAGTAAAAACAGATGGACAAGAAGTTCATGTACAGAGAACAAAACAAACATACATGAATTTTAAATTAAAAAATAGCAGCAACACAATCTCTTTCCAAATCATTTAGTGATAATCCTCTGGAATCCACTAGTCGCATATGTGCAAAGAGAAGCCAACAAAACCTCCTTTTGTTGGTATTGAACAGGGCAACTGTTAAGTGTAAGTTTACAACCATCTAGTCAGAACATCAGATCAAAGACCATGATATGACGTACTCCCCCGTCCCAAAATAAAGTTTGCATTTGACAATGAAGATATGTGCTTTACTTGCTTGCACATCGCTTGTACAATGATAAAATTGCACTAGATCTATTTCCTTATCTAGAAACGTGACTGATCGCGCAGGAAAGCGTGTGGGCTCAGTTCTTTGTGTCCAGCAATGAGTGAGCTAGCTCTGGATCTGCACAGCACAGGAAACAAGGGTGAAACTGCGCCGGGGGTCTTCCGGCAAGCCCCTCCGGCGTGAGAGTAAGATTATGGACTGGAAATATGGTGGCAAAAATATGGAACGTGTGTGGGTACGTGAATATGCAATAAAGCCTTACCTATGTCCATGTTGTTACTCTCTTATTTATAGTAGGAATAGTGATGTTAGGGTTTTCACCAGAGCCGTTGGATGGGATGGATGCCAACCGTTGAATCAGCTCTGTCTTCTAAGCATACACGTGTCACGCTGGGATTGGTCCGTCTATGTAAGGACACTGCAGCTTCTGACATTGATAAAAAGCTTGCCTTATAAGGAAAAGTCAACCTGCGTACCTTTTGTAGTTATTACTGATTGCATGATTGCACATGTAACAAGGCACTGTAGTAGGTCTGACATTATCCCAAATTAGCTAATTAACCAAGCTTGTTGAGGAAGCTTAATAGAAGAGACGACCTGGAGCTGTACGTCCAGATGGGTCGTCTCCTTGAGGTATGATTCGACGAGAGAGAGTCAGTCGTTCAATGGCGACGCTCGGACGAGTGACGGTTGGAGCCGAGGGAAGGCTCGTCGTTAGATGGACTTAGCCCATTGTCGACGATCTCTTCTTGGTGTATCGACGGGCTAGAAGTTTAACCCTTAATGGTGAAATGGCTCGTCGCTTGGATGGGCTTGGTCGCTCAACGGCGACGACTGCCAACCAGTATTGGACGGGCCATAACCCAAGGTCTGGATCTGATCCTTCATGGTCGGTCTTTTAATGGGCCTATTGGGCCTACGGGCTCGTGGAAAAGTATTGGGCTCGGCCCATCACAGAATATTCCGTTCAGTGGCCCCCAACTCATGGTCGTCTTGACGGGCCAGGAGTTGTCATTTTCCCTCCAAGGTAATCCGTACGACCGTCAATTTGAATTTTGAATTATGATGATGTCAGCGTTGGTGACGTGGGCGGCTAGGATCTCTTCATTGGTTAACACGTGCCCCGTGATGGGACATTCTCCTCGGAAGTTGTAGGGGGTATTTAATGCCCCTCATCATTCCGCCTTTTGGATTTCCCAGGAACAAACTGTTCATCTTCCCCACATATAAAACCTCCCCCCGTGATGGGACATTCTGTCTTTCCTTGTTTTGTAGACATGGATCACGACGGACGCCCCGATCAGCCGGCTCAAGAAGTAAATGAAGCCAATACGAGTGCTGGAAACACTAGGATTGTTGACGCCTTCCACACAGGTGTACGAGTTGGAAGTAATGAACGAGACTTCGGGGGTGGTGCCCAAGGTGGTTGGGCTATCACCAAGGTCAGAGCCGCGACAAAGGGAGATATCGCAAAGCCGTTTATAGATTCCCTTCGAAGTTCGTTCAGGGTGCATGCCAATAATTACAAACTAGAGTATCTTAGCCAGAGAGAGTATGAGCCCCGTAGACAATCTCTCTCACCAAAGAAGAAGAAAGTTGCTTTCTTCTATAAACAATTCGAGCTTGGGTTGAGGTTGCCTTTGGACCCCTTTATCAACGAGTTTCTTGAAGATTCCGGTTGCGTGCCGATGGAGCTAAGCGGTAACACGGTCAGAGTTCTATCGTGCTTCATCGTCGTTTGCAGATTTCTTGGCTATGAGCCATGTAACAAAGTGTTCCGTCAATATTATCGGACCAAACGATCCACTAAGAACGGGAAGTCCTTGGTAAGTGTGTCGTGCATTAGAAATGTCCAAGGCTTGTTTTTAGACACCCAAAATAAAGTGTACGGCTGGGACAGTCATATGATTTTGGTGGAGAGCCGGGTAGGGTGGCAATTTCCTTGGCCTGAGAGTCGTGATCCTGTCTCCGACGACCACATATTTCAAGCTCCGTGGGCCGATGAGCTGAAAGGAAAGATTGACGATCTATTGAGTCATGGATGGGTGGCATTTGAGAACATTGAGGCCTCTCACTGGAGGTACATAAGGACTGGCATTATGGATAAGCCGTCGAAGGGCCCCGACCCCTTGGTGAAGATAAACCTTGACCCCCGTTATCCAGTTTGGGTCGTTCACGACGACTTGCAGTGGGAAGACAACTGCATTAATTGCGCTGGTGCCCGCTTTGACCGTCCTGAAGAGCGTTGTGAAAACCTTGAGATGTCTGGGGGTTGGGCTCTCAACACTCGTCTATTTACTTTGACAATTTTGCCTTTATGTCTCGTCGTGTATGACTCAATTAACTTTTTCTCATTTTTCACTTGGCAGTTCTCTCTGAGAAGGATATCAGCCTCATTGAGAAGAAAGTTAGAAGCATGAGTGAGGCAATCAGACCCCTTGTGCGGACCAAGGCCAAGAAGGATAGGGCGACGAGCAATGCTATTTGTGGCCGGCAGGAGAATCAGACGAAGAGGAATGGTGAGCTTCCCAAGGACAATCCTGCTGGCGCTATTCCTTTGATCGAAAAGGAGGTCGTCGTTGGAGGCCTAAACACTGGGGGTCGTCAAGTAGTAGTCGACGGGCTGGAGAAAGAAATTGGAGTTGAGTCAAGTGCAGCAGCTGCCAATACTGAGGACCAACAGGTCGTCGTCGTCGAGGGTGAGCACATTAACCCTGAGGACGTTGGAAGCTCAGACTCCAATCATGAGGTCGTCGGAGAAGGGAGCCGCATCTCCAAGAAGAGGAAAGACCATCCTGCTGGCTCCGGGAGAGAGAAAGAAAAGAGAAATAGAGCTGACAACGACCCCATAAGTTCCTCCGACCCTTCAACCCTCAAACCGAAGCTCTGGATCGTCGTCCTGGAGTACTTACCAGGCAAAGGCTCGAGATGGCCACCAAGTTTGGTAAGGTTCCTCGAGATCTCGGGGTTCCTTGTTTGGCTCGAGTGGCCCCCGCCCTCCTTCCGGGGACGGCACTTGACCAAACGGGGCAAAGATGCTGATCTAGTACGCCAGATGAGGGGGGCTAAGATGAGTCCGACGACTTATCATGCTCGCTTCGGACTGATGCAAACGGAGGTAGTTCGGTTGTTTTTCTTTTCTTGCGTATCTCGTAGTTTTATACTTGTGCTAATAATAATCCTTTGGTGGCAGATGACGTCGATGATGGAAGCTATGACGGCGGACTTCAAGGCATGCTACGACGCCGAGGCCAAGGAGAACGAGCAGCTGGTTCTGTCTGTCGGAGCTATGACGGCGGACTTCAAGGCATGCTACGACGCCGAGGCCAAGGAGAACGAGCAGCTGGTTCTGTCTGTCGGAGCTAAGGAGACTACCGAGAGAAAATTGAAGGAAGCGAAGAAAACATCGTCCAATTGACCGCTGCCTACGAGTCATTAATGGCTCAGAAAAATGTCATTTTGGAGGAGGCGGAAACGGTGAAAGCTGATAAAGCAAAACTTGAGAAGGACGGAAAAATCTTGGCGACTGCTCTTCGTGCCGCAGAGGGCAAAGTTGATAAACTGACATTTGACTACGAGTCTGCCCGGAACCAGATTGAATCAATGAGGGCTGATCATCAAGTTGCTATTGGGGAGGCCGAGTGGGCCTTGGGTTGCGGGAGTCGAGGAGGCGCCGAATTTCTCGAGGTCGTTCAAAGCTGGCTACTGCTTTTTCCAAGACGGGTCCAAACATTTGGCCAGGAGGATCCTTGCCGATCCCAGGAGACTAAGTGGCCTTTTATCTACGAAGAAGTCGCGGACCTGCATCGAACCTACGCATGACGAAGAAGCTCGTCTAGTTCATCCTTTAGTTCCCTTTAATGATAATGACTTGATCATCATTAGAGAAGACGACAGGAAAGCTGGTAAGGACGAGTGGCTAGTTCCCGCTGTTGATCCTAAGAACTTCGATGCCTATTATGCCAACTTCGTCGAAGACGGTCCTGATCCTGATGCTGCTCCATCAAACGTCGACAATCCTCAGTAATCTACTTTATTGAAATGATATGTAACGTCTCAAACAATGTCCCAATTCGATTTGGTTGTCTTAAACAATGCTTCAAAACAATCTTTAATTTTTGTAATGTAGTCGGCCTGTTTCCTCATTGTTTAGAGGGGGTCGTACATACAATGTTCGCTTTATGTTAAGTTATTCAATGCCTTTGTTTTCTGTTAGTTAATCTGTGTTAACGTAGATAGCATGTGATAACTTGTTTTGTACGAGTAAGTTTGAGGACAAGTATGAATGATCGTCGTTAGTGACGACCAGAACTTTGGGTCGTCCTAATGTGGTCGACAGCTTGTTTGCTCTTGTACTTTCTCGGCTTCTCGGAAATGGCTCGTAGGAATAGTACGAAGGTTCATAGGTTTCTTGCTCGTAGGCGGAGACTCTACATGGGGACGAGTCGTCTTATTCCGTTATAGCGTTTGACGAAGTCTGGCTTCGTCTAACCTTTATACTTGGCTAAAGTGAGTGTAAATGTCGAAGTCTTTGCCTCGACTGATCTTTATACTTGATCAAAGTAGTTGTAGGGGTCGAAGTCAGGCTTCAACCGTCTTAAGTTTCTTGAGTTTGTAATGAATGAAGTTCGGTGAAGTGATGAGCTTCCATTGATAATTTCTGATTAACAACAGCGTATTGACAACCCATTCACTTTCGACGACTCTTGGGATTTATAGATTATCCCTTAAGACTTTCAAAATTACAGACGATCAAAAACTTTTCACAAAATGACAATCAAAAGTTTAAACTAAGAACCACAAAAGGGGTGCCCTGAGGGCGCTGAGTGTTGATTGACGACGATCAAAAGTAATACTTCATAAGATGATTGGCGTGCCATGGATGCTTGAGATGCTCACCGTTCGGCTTAGCTAGGCGGTAGGTTCCCTCTCTGACCACACTTGTGACAATGTATGGTCCTTCCCAATTGGGGGAGAGTTTATTTTGACGGGCTTTGAGTCCCGTTGCTTCGATCTTTCTGAGCACATAGTCGCCGACTTTAAAGAACCTCTTCTTCACCTTCTTATCATGATAAGCCTTGGTTTTCTTTTTGTAATTCTCCATCCTTAGTTGGGCGTCCAATCTTCGTTCATCTGCAAGGTCCAGGTCAACTTGCCGGTTATGGATGTTCTTTTCAACGTCGTAGAGAGCAACTCGGTCTGTTGGCAGCTGAAGCTCGGCGGGAGCCATGGCCTCTGAGCCGTAGGCCAAAGCAAATGGGGTTTCCCCCGTGGGCCCCCGGGTGGTTGTGCGGACGGCCCAAAGAGCTGAGGGTAGTCCGTCCAACCATCTTGTATCTTTTCCTTCTAGATTTTTACACAAAGCGGATAAGACGAGCTTGTTCGCCGCTTCAGCTTGCCCGTTGCCTTGGGGATAGGCAGCGATGACTTGGAGTGTTTGACACCCATTCTCGTTCAATTCTTGCTCGAACTTTCTCGAAAAGCTGCAGCCGTTATGCGAAACGATCACCCTTGGGATTAGAAACGACACCATATCGAATCATGGATGAAGCATAGGGCGTTGTTTTCGGTGATTTTGTTCAAGGCCTTGGCCTCCACCCACTTCGAAAAATAGTCAGCGGCCGCGATTACATACTTGACTCCTCCCATGGCCGGTGGAAAAGGCCCAATCAGTCAACACCCCACATATCAAACGGCGAGCGGCCGTGACAGGGGTTTGCTCGGTCGTCGGCGGCTTGGGGAGATCGGCGAAACGGCGCGGGTGTCACACTTTCTTACGGCTGTTTGGCATCTTCACGGAGGTGGGGCCGGTAGTACCCATGGTAATGATCTTATCGGCCCAGGTGCGGGCCCCCGGGATGGCCCCCGCGCTCTCCTTGATGTACCTCGAAAAGTAATTGAACGACCTTGTCAGGGTGGGCGCATTTCAACAATGGTCTAGTAATGGATCGTCGGTAGAGCTCTCCTTCTACGGCTGTAAATGCGGGGGCCTTTCTCTTGATTTGCCTTGCGAGAACTTCATCCGTCGGTAATTCATCCTTCTCAGTGAAAGCCTTCGGCTCGTACATCCGGCACCTAGGACCGTCGGCATTGCGCATGACCTTTACTCGCTCGTAGGCTGGTTGTTCCCAAATAAAGGCTAGGTGATGGCCGTGCTCCTCTCTGGGAATTGATCTGTAGCCAGCTTTGAGAGCATGTCGGCGTGTTCGTTGTTTTCACGAGCTATTCTTTGTATGGCCCAAAATTCTAACCCCTGGATTAATTCTCCGACCAACGCATGATACTTCTGTAGGGTGGAATCGACGACGATAATCTCCACGCACTTGGTTCACTATTAACTGGGAATCACAAAATGCTGCGACCTTGGTAGCTCCAAAACACTTGGCGTATTCAATGGCTGCTATGAGCGCTTCGTACTCGGCCTGGTTGTTAGATGCTTGAAACTTGAACCTCAACACTTATTCAAAAGCGTCCCGCTTTACGGTTCAACAAGAACGATCCACGCTCCGCTCAGTATTTCGGTTGCACCCGTACGAAAAGATCTTCCAATGGCTACGGGCAAAACTAACTCCACGGGCCGTTCGGCGACCTCCTTTCCTTTGCTCGCTTCTTTGTAGGCGCCTTTGATCGTCGTCGATGGTGAACGACGTCTCAACTAGAAAGTCTGCTAAGGATTGTGCACAGTAGGGTCTTTCTCGTCCTATATTCAATATCAAACTCAGTCAGCTCAATGCTCCGGTTGAGAAGACGACCAGAGCTTTCAGGACGGTGCAAGATCTTGCGCAGTGGGGCATCCGTATAAACGACGATGGGGTGAGCAGAGAAGTATGCTCGTATCTTTCGTTGTGATGACGAGAGCGTAAGCGATCTTCTCAGCGTTGAAGTAACGAGTTTCCACATCCGATAGAGCCTGGCGACGTAGTAGGCGGTCTCCTGGGTCCCACCTTCCTCCCTAACCAATACGGCGGCGACGGCCTTATCACTCGCCGAGAGATAAACGTAAAGGTCTTCTCCTGCTACGAGGCTTTGGAGGAGTGGTGGGGAGCCAAGATACTCTTTCAGCTGTTTGAACGAGAGAGAGCATTCATCCGTCCATTTGAAATCCTTTGCACCTCGGAGAGCTTTAAAAAACGGAAGCGACCTCTCTGCAGACTTGGCAATGAAACGTCCTAAGGCCGCTACTCGTCCATTTAAGCGCGAACTTCCTTGATGCTCGTAGGTTACTGCCATGTCTATCAAAGCCTTAATTTTTTCAGATTGGCTTCAATTCCCGTTGAGAGAGCATGAATCCTAGAAACTTTCCTGCTGCGACTCCGAAAACGCATTTAGCTGGGTTAAGGACCATGTCATTGGCTCGTAGATTGGTGAATGTTTGCTGGAGGTCGTCGACATGCTTTTCTCTTTCTACTTTTGACGACCATATCATCAACATACGCCTCTAAGTTGTCGCCGATCTGGTCTTTGAATACCTTGTTTACCATCCTTTGATAAGTGGCCGGCGTTCTTAAGCCCAAAAGGCATCTTCGTATAACAATAAGTTCCCCTGCGGCTGGAAGGCCGTCTTGAATATCTTCTTCGGCCATCTTGATTTGGTGGTAGCCGAATAAGCATCAAGAAAGCTCAAAGTAGTGTGGCCAGGCCACGTAATCGACGAGCTTGTCAATTAATGGGCAAAGTGGTAAGCGTCCTTGGGGCAAGCCAAGTTTAGATCGGTAAAGTCAACACGAGCCTCCATTTTCCATTTGGTTTTTCACAAGGACCACGTTAGCCAGCCAAGTTGTGAACCCAGCGTTCACAATAATTCCAGCTCTCAGCAATTTCTCGATCTCTTGCTTTATAGCAATCTCTTTTTCTGTTGAAAAAGTTCGACATCTTTGCTCCTTGAATTTCATGGTGGGGTTCACTCCAAGCCTATGAACTGCCACGTCCTCTCTGATCCCCTTCATATCTTCCACCTTCCAAGCAAAAACATCGAGGTTACATTTGAGTAGGGAGATTATCTCTTCCACTCTCCTCGGTGCGCCCGAGACCCAGCTTGATTTTACGCTCCTGGATAGTCAGGGTTAATGATCAGTTCAATTAGCTCGTCGGCTGGCTTCATCTCATGGGCGTCGTCCCTAAAGTCCATGGATTCAATGACGATCTCTTTAATTTTCCTTCTTGCTTCAGGTGTCAGATCTGGTACCTCGTCGTCAATCAATTTATCCGGCTCGGCCCCCGATTCTTGGGCGGTCAAAAGTTGTGGTTACTGCCGGCTTGGTCGTTCAAGAATTCCTCGGCGAGGACCTCTGGATATTCTACGCACTTGATTGTCGAGACGCCGGTGTACGAGGTCGTCGTTTGTTTGACAGATTTGGAGAGCTTCACATTATGATCTAGACGTCAATTTCAATGGTCCGCTTCGCCTTTAGCACGTGCTCTAGGAATTACGGGGCCGTCCCAACACACATCCGACTCCGGCATGTGAAGGAAATTTTACCGTTGATGGGGACGGAGGCGACGATCCCGAGGAGGCTTGACCGGGTTGGCGAGATAGCATGGTAGTCACGGCGACGTCGATTACAATAAATGTTCTTGTTTTGATTGTTCTCAATGGGTGTTCCCCGATGTCGGCCAGGAAGATCGATCGGCCTTTGCATCTACCCCGTGATTGGTGAATCCTTCTAGACGACCTAAGTAAGGACTTAGACGGCCATCGGGTAGACCCGTTCTACGGTAGACGTTGTAAAACAAGATGTCCTTGGCCGCTCCGTGTCGATCAAAATTCTCCTTGATTCGCAGTTTATCGATGAAGCCGGTGTATGACTAGAGTTTGTTGACGAGCTAACGGATTGGGCCCGGCTCGTAGGGAAAGAAACTTATCACGTCGTTTGGAGTTTCGATCTTTGGGGGGCATGTGGGGCCTTCTTCGGATGGTAGATGGCGCTCTTAATCGATTCTTGCTCGTCTCCTCGAGAGATTACTAACACCATTCTTGGATTCCTCTGTGGAGGCTCGTTGTTAGCGGCTCGGGTGTTGGCGCTTTGACGATCCTTCCTTACATATTCCCAAGTCGTCCATCGTCGATCCATCTACGAATGATCTTTTTCAAGCTAAAACATTCCTCGGTATCATGTCCTTTATCTCTCGTGATATTCGCAATACTTGTTCATGTTTTTCTTCCCCTTCCCGCCGGGATTCATCTTTGGCGCCGGCCAAAATCAACGTTGCTCAAAATTTACGCTCTAGACACGGTAAGGGGAGTGTACGACTCAGGGACTTTTTCCGCCTTCATTTTGTTCTTTCCTTTCTCTCCGACCTTATCCTTCTTGGATTTTGACGCTTCAACCTCGTCGACGGCCTTTCCCTCTCTTTGCAACTTTCTTTCTTGACCTCGGCGACGCCGTACGCCTTGGCGTAGAGGTCTTTGCGGGACTTGGCGGGTGGACTTGAAGCTCGTAGTCTAGAGTGGGGAAATGACACCGTACTGAATCAATTTATGATTTCCTGTCTGTTAGGTCTTCATCAATCGATCTACCGGTTTCTTGAATCTCTTGAAGTAGCTCATCGAGCTTTCGGCGGCTCCTTGGGATATGTTGCTAAGGTCGTTGACAGTCTTACGACGCTCTCCCGCCGTAGCAAACCTTCCTAAAAACTTCTTTCTCATCTGCTTCCATGATTACATACTCCCTTGGGCGAAGCCTCTAAACCACCTCAAGGCTGCGTCGACCGGCGTGCTCGTAAGAGCCTTGCACGTGATGTCGTCGTGGCACGAAGCTTTTGCCACTACGTACATCGTGCCTCAGGTGTTGGATGTGGTCGATGGCGCCGGGTAGAGCCGTCGTATGGTTTAAGTTCGGGTAGCTTGAAGCACAGTTGCAGGGGTCCTGTTTCCAACATCCAAGGTGCGAGAGGATTCGTAAGTGCCGCCGTCGTCATCGAGTCGTCGCCGTCCGTTTTCTTTCTTTTGCTTGTCGGTTCCTCCGGCAGCGCCTCGGCCTCAAGAACTCTCTCATATCCGCCCCTCTGTTGGGCGGCTTGGGGAATCCTATCTTGACGGGGCCCCGGGTGACGGTGTTAGGCAGATTGCCTCTCGGTGGGGCGGAGTCGTCGTGAGATGGATCGCTCCTGTAGCTGGGAGGGGAGACGGCCTATAAGATCTTGACATTTCTCGTTCGCGACGAGGTGGGGTACGAGTTCTCTCTCTTTGGCTCTGCGCTCGTTCATTTCTTGATGACGGAGTGCAGCAGACGACCACGGACAATTTGATTCGATTTGCTTGAGATTCTCGACGGCTAAAGCTCTACGAGGCTCTGCTTCCCCAGCTCGTCGTTGCTGTGACGGTGCTCCTTGGCTCCGTCTCTCATTAATGTGATCCCTTAGGTCAAGCTGTGGTACAACACGCTCATTCCCAGTGGCAGTCCCTTCACGACGACCAGCACTCTCTCTCTGGTTTCTTCTCCTCCTTCCTGACGATATTGTTTGGTGGGATGCCTGGGGAGCTTGAGGAGCGGCCATACGAATGAGCTCGTCTTGGATTTGCAAAAATTCTTTGAGGGCGTTGGCTCTTTCGACGAGGAAAGCCGCTCTGTCGAGATTAGGGTTAGAGGGACCTCCTGCATATCTTGCCGTTGTCTCCGGCCTCCTTTCTAGTGGAGGTCTCCTCTAGCGCTCAGCGGCGAGCCTTTCTCTCTTCTCTCCGCCGTTTGAAGGCACATGCGTCAACTATTCCCTGTGACCTGGTAACCCTTAAGTTAGGGTTCCTAGGTGGTGAGGGTGGCCTAGGGTTTTCTTGTTGAGGAGGTACGCCTTCATCTGCTGTAGACTTGCTGGCCGTATGACCATCTGACACCATTTTTCAAACTCTTATGGATGTATTCCTTCTACTGGAGATCACTAACACGTTTCCGGATGGAACCAATCGATCGCGCGGGGAAAGCGTGTGGGCTCGCCAGGTTCAAGAATGAGCGAGCTAGCTCACGGATTCGCAACAAAGACAGAAACAAGGGCGAAATCAAGGCTAGGGGTCTTCCTGAAGTTTCCTCCTCCGGCGTGAGAGTAAGATTATGGACTGGAAATATGGTGGCAAAAATATGGAACGTGTGTGGGTACGTGAATATGCAATAAAGCCTTACCTATGTCCATGTTGTTACTCTCTTATTTATAGTAGGAATAGTGATGTTAGGATTTTCACCAGAGTCGTTGGATGGGATGGATGCCAACCGTTGAATCAGCTCTGTCTTCTAAGCATACACGTGTCACGCTGGGATTGGTCCGTCTATGTAAGGACACTGCAGCTTCTGACATTGATAAGCAGCTTGCCTTATAAGGGAAAGTCAACCTGCGTACCTTTTGTAGTTATTACTGATTGCATGATTGCACATGTAACAAGGCACTGTAGTAGGTCTGACATTATCCCAAATTAGCTAATTAACCAAGCTTGTTGAGGAAGCTTAATAGAAGAGACGACCTGGAGCTGTACATCCAGATGGGTCGTCTCCTTGAGGTATGATTCGACGAGAGAGAGTCAGTCGTTCAATGGCGACGCTCGGACGAGTGACGGTTGGAGCCGAGGGAAGGCTCGTCGTTAGATGGACTTAGCCCATTGTCGACGATCTCTTCTTGGTGTATCGACGGGCTAGAAGTTTAACCCTTTCCTTAATGGTGAAATGGCTCGTCGCTTGGATGGGCTTGGTCGCTCAACGGCGACGACTGCCAACCAGTATTGGACGGGCCATAACCCAAGGTCTGGATCTGATCCTTCATGGTCGGTCTTTTAATGGGCCTATTGGGCCTACGGGCTCGTGGAAAAGTATTGGGCTCGGCCCATCACAGAATATTCCGTTCAGTGACATTTATTTTAGAACGGACTAAAAAGGAAGGTGTGACATTTATTATGGGACGGAGGGAGTAACATGCAGAAGAGACATTCGTGAACATGACAGAACTAACAGCCATAAATGGTCATGCAAAAGTTGGGTTTCACGAGTATAAGCTGCTTTTAAGCAAGATGACAGGATGCCACCAAATTTAGGATGTAGGGGAAATATTAAGCATTATCAGTCGTCCATGTTAGAAATAATGTGCACTGGGAACAATCATCAACTCTTTTTCCGAGGTTGGTGAGTTTTCCAAATGTGAAATATAGAAAAGATCATAACCATAATAACAATGAACCTAACATAATAAGCGCACAGAGATTATGATAAATTATCACTAATTAGAACTGGCATAGAAATCATATGCTTGTTATCCTCTTCAAGCTTTTAAACCTACAACTTGATCTCTAATTGGTCGAATGCCTTCGTGCTACAAATGATGCACATACCTCAGTCCAAGAAACTTTCGAATTACTATCATAAAACAGAAAAATGCACTTGCACCGAAAGGATGACAAGTTGAGAAAGCGAAAATACCTCATGTGTACTCTTAAAGCCGAATGATGCCCCAACACTAGCACCAGCTACTGTGCTCGAGGTTTCAGTCATTGTATTTTGAGCATCAGTTTCCCTAGGTAAGTCTTTTTGATTTGCACTCTTATCATTTCCTTCCACTGTGATCTTTTGTTCAGTTTCTCCTTTATTGTGCGTATCAGATCCACCTAAATTTGCCCCACTGGTTCCTGCCTTTGATACCACAGATGCGTCTTCTGAAGGTCTTTTCCAAGCAGTTGCTAGCTTAATCTCTTCAGCCTTTTCTTTTGGTGTGGGCTTGTGTCTATCAAGTTGCTCCAATATTTTTCTAGCTGTCTCATAAGAAGGTGAAGGCAGAACTGGCGCTTCTTGAGAAGTCAATGAAAAAGGCTCAGTTGATTGGTAGTTGGGAGTGGTAGATCCTCGAAATGAAGCTCCACTCATTCTACTTGACTCCAAATTCTTTCCAGAAACAGGCAAGAAGCCTCCGAAAGCACTAGATTTTTCTGCCCGTGAAGGAGTATTTTGAAGAGAATACAAGGAAGGAGATCCTCGAAGTGAAGCATCTGAAGTAAACTTGTTCCTCATACGGCGGACGGACCCCACTGATCCATAGCTGCCATCCACTACATCATTCCTCGACTTCAGCTGCATTAAGAATGTGACATTTTCAAGCATTAGAATGAGTAGGAATTACAGGCAAGATACTCCATAAGAAACTATAATCAGGCTTATTTATAGTACTTTGATACTTTCTCAAGGACACAGGAGTTTTTGTGAGATCCGATTGAGTAAACTGAATGCTATTCATTATGTTTATAAAGCTTGACGAGTTCATTACAACAAGATCCCTATAGGCCATAACAAATTCACATCTTAGTTTCCTATACCCATCTCCAGTTACATTATTCCTAAAATCAAAATTTCATTACGCGTAAATATAAAAACAAACACTATCTGTGGCAATGTGAAATTTCAGCCAGCTCAGTGTGTTGTAGATATGAAAATAACAAGACTGTAAATATCATTATAAGACAGCAATAAACATGACTGTTGGGCACTCCATCGGTCCCAAGAAAATACTCCCTCCGTCCCAATAAGAGCTGCCCAAATTTTTCTGTGCACGCAAATTAATAAAATGAGGGGGAAGTAAAAATGTTGTGAGTGTAATTTGAAAATAGGAGAGAGAATGAGTGGAGGGAATAGTAAATTATAATAGTGTTGTGAGTATTAAAATAATGTAGGAGAGAGAATGAGTGGAGGGAATAGTAAAGATTCCTTTGCCAAAAAAGGAAAGTGGAAGCTATTAACGGGACACCCAAAATGGCAAAATGGGAAGCTACTATTGGGACGGAGGGAGTACATCATTTTGATAAGTCAAATCTTATATGCCTGTAGCTTTACTTGGTTGTACCACCTTGAATTTGCAATAAATTCATATCCTCTTATAGAAATGGGACTAAACTTTTTTTTTGGGGTCGGAGGGAAAAATACACTACTTAAAGTACAAGATATTAACTACGATTTTGGCGTACAGTTTAGTGTTTCTAGCTGTACTTGGAGAGTGTATTGTCTCTCAAGTAAGGAGGCATTTGTACACTGGAACATGTTCATCGCTTTCCGAAATATATAGCAGTCATAGTAAATTGTTTAGAAAAAACAGCTGAAGAAATGCCGATGTCAACCCGGTGTTGATCCACTCACACCGAAAGGGGAAGTGGGACTACTTTTATTTTTTATTTTTATTTTTTGGAGGGTGGGGGAGACCCAAGCAAACTTAGATTAGAGTGATTGAAGATATAAGTTTACTGGATTGGATGAAAATATGGCGTTGAATTGGCCGAAGTGTAGGGCAAAAATTCATGTGGGTGAAGTGTTGGTGTAGTGCCCAGGCGTTTAGTTATGTTTGACTTATAACATAAAACCGCTATGTAATCGTCTTTATCATTTATTATAGAGAAAGTATTATTTGGTTCATTATATGTTTACATGCTTATTATATTGAACTGCGTCCCTAGTTATTATGAATAACTAATATAAGTTGGTAATGGATAATCATGGAGATGATTATATACATATGATGCACATTACACTTATGGATACTTGCTAGAGAACAAGTATTGGACATGACCTACCGATAAGATTTATGACATGGTCTATAGTCATATGTGTCATGATTAAATCTCATGATAGTCGTGTCATTGAATCCTTTGAACCTGAGATTATCATCGTCTTCCACATGATGAACGTTGTGTTTGATATAGTCTAACACTATCTTTAATCGTATAGCAATAAGGGCTATGTTGGCACGATTGGATTCTTGTAGGGAAGAATGATAAGTCAAGATGGGATTTGTCCCTCTCGTTGAGAGAGATGTTTGCTTGGGCCCCTCGATGAATGATGTTGATGAAATGTGTGGCCACACTCAAGTGATTTGATAGAGATCAAATGCATTTGAATTATCAACATATACGGAATCGAGAAAGCATTATACATGTGAGTTGACATGGACCATGACTCGTGTTCAATAGGACATCGTGGACAAAGGGGTTGTGACATTTGATCTATCAAGGAATCAAGCTTTGATGTTATATTTAATTTGGTGGACATAATGATTTGCTAGAAGTCACTTATGTCTTGTGAGGTTGATGTTTTAACTCACTACCAACATAAAATATAATTCCTAAAGGGTCACACACAAAAGAACGGATTGAAAATGGCTAAAACGGTGAATTCTGGGGTCAGGGGACGACTCGTCCCCAGTTGGCCCAATTTGTCCCTTGTGAAGGGGTGACTGTATCAGAGTGCTTGCAATAGGGGACGACTCGTCCCCTCAGGGACGGCTCGTGCTCACGACTCGTGCCCTAGGGGACGACTCGTCCTGGCGGCGCTGTAAACCCGTTTTGGCTTGAAAAAAAGGACTCTTTTCCCTAAAGGTTAGGAATTTATGACAAGTATAAATAGAATCCTTTTGCCCCAGGTGACGAAAATTAGGGTTTTTGAAACACTAATTAGTTGATTTTGATTACGAATCAAAGATCAAATTCCATAGATTCATTCTACCAAACAGCCATTGATTATTGAAAAGCGTTTCAATAATCGGGGATCATCTAGCAATCCAACAAGAAGTGTTCTTGGTCCGTTCGCGTGTGGATTACCGATAGAGGGTGATTACTTTATCACCAAAAGCTTGAAGATTTCAATCGTTGATTCATCACAAGGCTTAGAACAAGGAGAAGATCAAAAAACCTTCATCAACGGTTTTTGAGATTCGTTTTGAGATTCGCTTTTGAAGATCCATTTTTCGAACAAACAAATCGCATTAAGGTATGTAAATTCTATTTCATGTTTCTAATCTCTTCATGCTAGACGGATCTAAGGGCTAGGGTTTTGTTGTTGTATAAAGTTCTTCCGCTGCGTTTGTAACCCCAAAACCCAACAGTGGTATCTGAGCCTCGTCTTGCCATAATTAGGATTGAAATTGACATGCTAGATTTAATTTGATTAATTGCTATCCATGCCATATGAAATAGATCTAGATTTTATGTGTTTTGTTTTTATGAAAAACAAGTATATGAGATTTGCCATGGCCATGATTTATGATGGATTGATATGATTAGTTTATCACATAGGTTGTTGATCTATTTAATATGATTAAAGTAGATTCGTAATTTCTCAAAATTGGATCAAAGTGTTTGTATGAAATTTTGTGAAGCCCTATGTTCATGATTATGTACACATAAGATTTATGTTACAACCATGCGATGTTTGTTATTATGTGTAAAACCTTCTAAATATTTAAGTCTTATGCCATTCCTTGATTAGAACACTTGTGATATTTTAGGGTATTTTGATGTAGTTTTGACTCAGTTGGGTGCATCATTATATCTTAAATTGTGATCAAGATGAGATAATGGTTGATGTAGTTTTGACTCAGTTAGGTGCATCGTCCCATGTCTCATACGTTTGAAAAAGGTTTTGACTTAATTGGTGCTTTCAAATGAGATTTGACCCAAGGCATAGATGAGATTTAAAACATGTTTTTGACATATGATGTCTAAGGAAATCTCATAAAAGATCTAAGAGTCATATATGATATGATTGATGTTTCTACCTAAATAGCTTGATTTCGGACATTGACTCAGTTAAACCAAAATCAAGTGAAATGTGGATCTTAGCCTACTATGATTATATGATACATGTTTGTATTTGAAGGTGTATAATTTAGTGGGAGTATTTATGAAATACATTATTTGCTCTTAGATGATAAATGTGTTGATACTTATGTGTTTCATTGTTTGCATATTTTATTGTAGTAATGGCAACTCACAATAATCAGCCCCTGTCACTGCGATCTGTCCTTGAGAAGGACAAGCTCGAAGAGAACGGTACAAACTATTCTGATGGATCAGAAGCCTAAGAATTGTTCTAAGGCAAGAGAAGAAAATGTACGTTCTTGACGAACCCGTTCCACCTCTACCTGGTGCCAATGCTTCAAGGGCAGATAAGGATGCTCACAAGAAATATGTTGATGATTCTAATGATGTGACATGCCTTATGCTTGCCACCATGTCTAAAGCCCTTCAGAAGGACCTTGAGCACATGGAAGCTGCTTTTGATCTAGCCGAGTGCTTAAAGGAAATGTTCCAAGTGCAAGCTAGACAAGAGAGGTATGATATGGTTAAAACCCTAACTGCATGCAAGATGCAAGAGGGGCAGTCGGTTGGTGCTCATGTCCTTATGTCCTTAAGATGAAGGGTCACATTGAGCGTCTCGAAAGGCTTGAAAATCCGATGAGTTTGGAACTCGCTACGGATTTGATGTTGAATTCATTGCCTGAAAGTTATGGTCATTTTATAATGCACTATCACATAAGTGGCATGGATAAGAATCTCTCGGAATTGCATGCGATGCTTAAGACCGCAGAGAAGAATATCAAGAAGCCCGGAACGACAAATGTGTTAATGTTAACAAAGGTAAAGAGTTCAAGAAAGATGGCAAAGGTAAAGCAAGTGTTGCTAAACCTAAGGCACAAATTGTCGTTGCCGGAGAGGCTCCCAAAGTAAAAGAATGCGATTTGCTACCCTTGCCAAGAGGTTGGTCATTGGAAGCGCAACTGCAAGGCTTACAAGGAAGGCCTAAAGGCGAAGAAAGGCAATACAATTGCTTCTGATTCAGGTATCTATATGATAGATATTTTTCTTTCTATTTCTAGTCCATGGGTATTAGATACCGAATGTGGATCTCACATTTGTTTAAATGTGCAGGGACTAAGGAATAGGAAGCTACTCAAACAAGGTGAAGTTGACCTGCGTGTGGGGAATGGAGCAAGAGTTGCTGCATTAGCCGTAGGGACATATGATGTAACTTTACCTAGTGGATTAGTACTTGTTTTGAACAATTGTTACTATGTTCCAGATTTGAGTAGGAATATTATTTCAGTTTCTTGTTTGGATAATGAAGGGTATAATTTTCTTATTGCGAATAAGAAGTTTTATATTTATTTAAATGATAAGCTTTATGGTATTGCAAGTTCATTTAATGGCCTTTATGTTCTTGATGTTGATGAGAAACAAAATAATGTTGAAAATGTTTATCATGTGGACAAGAAGTCTAAACCGAATAACGTGAACAACTCGTTCATGTGGCATTGCCGGCTTGATCATATAAACGAGATACGCATCTCTAAACTCCATAAGGATGGTATGTTAGACTCACATGATTATGAATCATATGAGATATGCGAATACTCCCTCCGTCCCGCCCGAAAAGCCACAAATTTCCATTTTGGGCGTCCCATTTAAAAGGGCACTTTCCCAAAAAGGAAAGTTTTTATTACTATTCCACCCACTCATTCTCTCTCCTACTTTACTTTTACACTCACAACATTCTCTCTCCTAACTATTCCTCCCACTCATTCTCTCCTATTTAATTTTTCATACTCACAACATTTAAACTTTTTCTCTTTCCTACATCACTTTTCTTAATTTGCGTGCGAGGTCCATTTTGTGGCTTTTCGGGCGGGACGGAGGGAGTATTGTTTATTGGGCAAAATGACCAAACCACCCTACACTAAGAGTAGTGAAAGGGCTAGTGACTTATTGGGCTTAATACATACTGATGTATGCGAACCAATGAGCAGCATTGCTAGGGGAAGATTTCGGTATTTCATTACATTCACCGATGACTTATCTAGATATGGCTATGTCTATCTGATGAAGTCCAAAAGTGTATCGTTTGAAATGAAGTACAAAATCAACTTGGCAAAAACTATTAAAGCACTTCGATCCGATCGTGGTGGAGAATATTTAAGCCAAGAGTTTGACAATCATCTCAAAAACTGTGGAATTGTTTCAGAGTTGACTCCACCCGGAATGCCACAATGGAATGGTGTTTCCGAGAGGAGGAATAGAACCCTATTAGATATGGTTCGTTCGATGATAGTCAAGTAGACCTTCCTATATCCTTTTGGGGACATGCATTAGAGACTGCTGCGTCACATTGAACAGAGTCCCTACTAAATCGGCTCCTAAGACCCCACACGAGATGTGGCATGGAAGAAAACCTAGTTTGTCTTTCATGAAGATTTGGGGTTGTGAAGCTTATGTGAAGACTTGTCTTCGATAAAAGTTAGAACCTAAATCTGACAAGGTTATTTTCGTTGGTTATCCAAAGGAAACCAAAGGCCAAGGGTATTACTTTTACAACCGCAATGTGAACAAAGTGTTTGTTGCTCAATATGGTACCTTTTTTGAGAAACAGTTTCTCAATAAAGGAACTAGTGGGAATAAAGTTGATCTTGAAGAAATTCAAGAATCCGAAAATAACATGGAACCGATAGTAGAGACTGAACCAAATCCACAAGAAGTTGTGGAACCGGTTCAAGATCCACAAGTCCATTGTAGATCGGATAGGTTACGATCCGCACCCGAGAGATATGAATTTCTCGTGTCGGAAGGTAATGAAGTGGAAGTCATTGAGAATGACGAACCTACTTCCTATCAAGAGGCAATGTCCACTCCTGATTCGGCTAAATGGTTGGAAGCCATGGAATCCGAATTGCAATCCATGTCGGATAATCAAGTTTGGAACTTGATTGAGTCACCCGAAGGTGTAAAAATCATAGGGTGCAAGTGGGTGTTCAAGAAGAAGACTGACATGGATGGGAAGGTGCATACTTACAAGGCTAGGCTTGTAGCAAAGGGATATAGACAGACTCATGGTATAGACTATGATGAAACCTTTTCGCATGTTGCAATGCTTAAGTCTGTTAGAATTTTAATTGCCATAGCCGCGTATTATGACTACGAGATATGGCAAATGGATGTCAAAACGGCTTTCCTTAATGGGAAGTTACTCAAGGATGTGTATATGACACAACCCGAAGGTTTTGTCGATCCAAGAAATTCTAACAAAGTGTGCAAGTTGCAGAGATCCATATATGGATTGAAGCAAGCTTCTAGGAGTTGGAATCTTCATTTTGACGAGAAAATCAAAGAGTTTGATTTTGTCAAGAACGAAGATGAACCTTGTGTATACATGAAATTCAGTGTGAGCGTAGTATTATTCCTCTTATTGTATGTCGATGATATCTTACTCATTGAAAACGACATTCCTGCACTTCAGACTGTCAAGTCTTGGTTAGGAAAATGTTTCTCAATGAAAGATATGGGTGAAGCCGCTTACATCCTTGGTATCAAGATCTATAGAGATAGATCTAAAAGGATAATTGGTTTGAGTCAAAGTACCTACATTGACAAGGTTCTTAGAAGATTCAAGCTGGAAAATTCTAAGAGAGGCAACTTGCCAGTGTCCTAAGACAACTGATGAACGAAAGAGGATGAATGAGGTTCCATACACTTCGGCTATTGGATCTATCATGTACGCATGATTTGTACTAGACCCGACGTCTCGTATACTCTAAGCATGACGAGTCGATACCAATCTGATCCTGGTGAGAACCATTGGATGGCAGTCAAGACGATCCTTAAGTACTTAAGAAGGACTAAGGATGCGTTCTTGGTCTTTGGAGGGATGGAAGAAGATCTTGTTGTAAGATGTTACACAGATGCTAGCTTCCAAACCGACAAGGATGATTTCAGATCGCAGTCGGGATTTGTGTTTATGCTTAACGGAGGTGCAATTTGTTGGAAGAGTTCCAAGCAGAGTACCATAGCCGATTCTACAACCGAGACCGAATATATAGCGGCATCCGATGCAGCTAAGGAGGCAGTTTGGATCAAGAAGTTCATTAGTGACTTGGAAGTTGTTCCAAGTATCACTAATCCGGTGGAACTTTATTGTGACAATAATGGTGCCATTGCGCAAGCAAAGGAACCAAGGTCACATCAGCGATCCAAACATATACTTAGACGTTTCCATCTCATTCGAGAGTTCATTGATAGGGGAGATGTTAAGATATGCAAAGTATCAACCGATGATAACATTGGGGATCCGCTTACAAAGCCCCTCGCACAAGCAAACCATGATGGTCATGTGAGGTCTATGGGTATACGATACATAGATGGTGCCTAGTGCAAGTGGGAGATTGTTGGTGTAGTGCCCTAGGCGTTTAGTTATGTTTGACTTATAACTTAAAATCGATATGTAATCGTCTTTATCATTTATTATAGAGAAAGTATTATTTGGTTCATTATATGTTTACATGTTTATTATATTGAACTGCGTCCCTAGTTATTATGAATAACTGGTATAAGTTGGTAATGGATAATCATGGAGATGATTATATGCATATGATGCACATTACACTTATGAATACTTGCTAGAGAACAAGTATTGGACATGACCTACCGATGAGATTTATGACATGGTTTATAGTCATATGTGTCATGATTAAATCTCACGATAGTCGTGTCATTGAATCCTTTGAACCTGAGATTATCATCGTCTTCCACATGATGAACGTTGTGTTTGATATAGTCTAACACTATCTTTAATCGGATAGCAATAAGAGCTATGTTGGCACGATTGAATTCTTGTAGGGAAGAATGATAAGTCAAGATGGGATTTGTCCCTCTCGCTGAGAGAGATGTTTGCTTGGGCCCATCGATGAATGATATTGATGAAATGTGTGGCCACACTCAAGTGATTTGATAGAGATCAAATGCATTTGGATTATCAACATATTCGGAATCGAGAAAGCATTGAACATGTGAGTTGACATGGACCATGACTCATGTTCAATAGGACATCGTGGACAAAGGGATTGTGACATTTGATCTATCAAGGAATCAAGCTTTAATGTTATATTTAATTGGGTGGACATAATGATTTGCTAGAAGTCACTTATGTATTGTGAGGTTGATGTTTCAACTCACTACCAACATAAAAAATAATTCCTAAAGGGTCACACACAAAAGAACTGTTGGGTTTCATGGGTCCATGCGCAGCGGAATTAAGCATCAAATTAACACAAAACCCAAAGCCCTAAGATCCGTTCTATACGATTAAATTGAATTCCTATGAGATAGAATTTACCAACCTTAATTGCTTTCCGATCTTGAGCTATCGAACAATTTGTCGGTGTGATTTTGAATCACAATCTTCGATCTTCAAAACCCTTTGAATCTTCGGATTGGAACTCTAGGCCTTGATCGTCATACAAGCGAAGACCCTCTAGTAATATCCACACGTTAGAATGAACCAAGAACAGTTCTTGAGAATTGCTAGATCCTTAAACTTTAGGAAGAATATTGAAAGAACTTTTGTTATGATTTTCTTGAGAAAATTCGGCTAGCTTCTAGGGATTACATACTGCATATTTATACTACCTTAGTATTGATATTAGTTTCCTAATCATATTAGGAAAGCTGTCGCAATCCGCACGGTCTTGTTGTGTCGCACGGCCATGGCGGCATGGGCAAGTTGTGTCGCGCATACAACAAGTCACATCGTGAACTCTCAATCATTCTTCCTTTGGTTTAACTAATTCATTCTAGTTGTGTGTGACCCAATAGGATTATATTATGTTGTAATGAGCTCGATCAAATCGACCCTCATAAGACATAAGCGGACTCTAGTAAGCCATTATGTCTACCCAAATAATATAACGTAAGAGTTCACGTTTCCAATGGTACACTTCCATTTCTCCCTTTGTCTCACGATGTTATATTGAACACAAGTCATGGTCCACGTCAACTTGTATTTGTTCAATGCTTTCTCGATCTTGAGTATAATGATAATCCAATCGCATTGGGGTGTGGCCACACTCTTTCATCATTATCACTCATCGAGGGGCCCAAGCAAAACATCTCTCTTTCGAGGGACAAATTCCATCTTGACTTATCATCCTTCCCATCATGAATCCGATCATGCCAAAGATAGCCTTTATAAATATCGTGTTAAGATATCGTTTGACTAAAATCAAACATAACTTTCATCATATGTAAGGTCATGATAATCTCAGGTCTAGAAGTGACCATATGAGATTTAATTATGACATTTGACCATGACATAAATCTCATACGGGTCAAGTCCAGTCATTTGTTCACTAACAAGTACCCATAATTTCAATGCGCATCTCTATGCATATAATCATCATATGATTATCCATTGACAATTATACTAATTATTCTCTTAAAAATTAGGGACGAAGATTATTATAATAAATATGCAAAATGTATAATAATCTAATAATAAACTTAAACGATAAAGATGATACATAACGGCTCTCAGTTAAACATAACTAAAGCCTAGGGCATTACACCAACAGTCTCCCACTTGCACTAGGCTCCATTTATATATCGAATACTCACGGATCTAACATGACCATCATGCTTCTGCCTGTGCGAGGGTCTTTGTAAGTGAATCCTTATGTCATCATCGGTTGATATTTTGTATATCTTAACGTATTCTCATTCTTTATGAATTCCTCGAAGAACGTCTAAGTGAGTGTTTGGATCGCTGTTGTGACCTTGGTTCCATTGTTTGCACAAGTGGCACCACTATTGTCATAATAAAAGTTTCACCGATTAGTGATACTTGGAACATTTCCAAAACACTAATGAACTTTTGATCCAAACTGCCTCTTTTAGCCACATCATATGTTGCTAAAATTCGACCTTAGTAGTAGAATTGGCTACAATTTCTGCTTGGAACTCTTCCAATCAAAACTGCACCTCTAATAAGCATAAACACAAATCCTAATTGCGATTTTAAAATAACTTTGTCAGTTTGGAAGCTAGCATCTATGTAACCCTTACAACAAGATTAACTTCCAATCTTTCAAATACCAAGAACGTATCCTTAGTTCTTCTTAAGTACTTAAGGATCATCTTGACTGCTATCCAATAGTTTACATCAGGATCAGATTGGTATCGACTCATCATGTTCAAAGCATATGAGACGTCGTGTCTAGTATAAATCAAAGCATACATGACAGATCCAAATGCCGAAGCATATGAAACTTCATTCATTTCCCTTTTGCTCATCAGTTGTCATAAGACAATAAATATTGCTAAGAGAAATACCATGACCCATTGACAAGCTACTCTTCTTAGACTCTTCTAAGAACTTTGTCAATGTGGACACTTTGACTCAAACCAATTTATCCTTCTAGATCTATCTCTATAGATCTTGATGCCAAGGATGTAAGCGGCTTCACCCATATCTTTCATTGAGAAACCTTTCCTTGACCAAGACTCGACAGTCTTAAGTGTCGGAACTCCGTTCTTCCAATGAGTAAGATATCATTGTAATAAAACAATAGAAGTAATACTACGCTCCCACTGAATTTCATGTATACACAAGGTCATCTTCTTACTTGATGAAGTCAAACTCTTTGACCAATTCATCAAAACGAAGATTCCAATTCCTTGAAGCTTGCTTCAACCCAGCTTATGGATCTTTGCAACATGCATACTTTATTAGATTTTCTTGGATCGATAAAACTCTCAGGTTGTGTACTATACACATCCTTAAGAAAGTCGTTTGACATCCATTAGTCATATCACATAGTCACAATATGTGATAATGGCAATTTGAAATTCTAATAGACTTCGACATGTAACTGGCGAAAAGGTTTTAACATAGTCAATACTATGAATTAACCTAAATCCCTTTTGTCACAATCCTTAGTCATGAAAGTATACACCTTCCCATCCATGTCGATCTTGAAGACCTACTTGCACCTTTTAGTTTTACACCTTCAGGTAGCTCAATCAAGTTTCAAACTTGATCATCAAACATGGATTGTAATTCGGACTCCATGGTTCCTAACCATTTATCCAAATTAGGAGTGGACATCGCCTCAAGATAGGAAGTAGGATTGTCATTCTCAATGACTTCCACCTTATTACTTTCCAATACGAGAAATCAATATTTCTTGGTTCGAATTGTAACCTATCTGGTCTACGATGAACTTATGCATCTTGAACCGGTTCCACAACTCCTTTGTGAACTTGGTTCCGTCTCTACTCTTTGGATCCATGTCATTTTCAGGTTCTTGAACTTTCTTCAAGATTAATTTTACTCCCACTAGATTCTTTATTGAGAAACTATTTCTCAAGAAACAAATCGTGTAGAGCAACAAACGTTTTGTTCTCTTTGCGGTTGTAAGATTAATTTTCGAAAATAACCTAGTCAGATTTGGTGCTAACTTATAAGAGACAAGTCTCTTTACATAAGATTCGCAACCCCAAATCTTCATGAAAGACAAACTAAGTTTTCTTCCATGCCACATCTCATGTGGGGCCTTAGGAACCGATTTAGTAGGGACTCGATTCAGTGTAACCGCATTATTTCTAATGCATATCCTCAAAAGGAAATAGGAAATAGGAAAGTCTAATTGACACATCATCGAAAGAACCATGTTTTACAAGGTTCAATTCCTCCTTTCATTCAGACACACCATACAATGTGGTGTTTCGGGTGGAGTCAACTCTGAAACGATTTCATAGTTTTAAGATGATTGTCAAACTCTTGGCTCAAATATTCACTACCTCGATCCAATCGAAGTACTCGATAGTTTTGCCAAATTGTATTTCATCTTGAAATGTTCGAAACATCTCAATTGATTCACCTTTGGACTTCATCAGATCGACATAGTCATATCTAGATAAGTCTTTAGTGAAATGTGATGAAATACCGAAGTCTTCCCCTAGCAATGCTACTTAATAGTCCACATACATCTCATGTATAATGACCAATAAGTCAATAGCACTCCCACTACTCTTAGTGTAGGGTGGTTTGGTCAATAATCCCAATAAATAAGATTCACATTCCTCAAATGATTCATGGTCATATGAGTCTAAAAGTCCATGTTAATGGAGTTTAGATATATGTTTCTTATTTATTTGACCAAGCCGGCAATGCCATATGAACGCGTTGTTCATATTGTTCGGTTCAGAATTCCCATTTATATTTTAGATATCTTCAATATTATTTTGTTTCAAGGATATGAATACCATTCAATGACATATGCAATACAATAAGGCATATCATTAAATAAATATAAAACTTCTTATTCTCAATAAGAAAATTATATCCTTCATCATCCATTTAAGAAACGAAAATAATACTCCTACTCAAATCCGGAACGTAGTCATACTTGTTCTAAACAAGTACTACTTCCATGAGGTAAAGTGACTTCATAAGTCCCTATGGCTAATGTAGCAACTCTTGCTCCATTCTTATGCATAGGTTTAACTTACCTTCTTTGAGTAGCTTTCTATTCTTTGTTCCTTGCACATTTAAACAAATGTGGGATCCAATCCGGTATCATATACCCAAGAACAAGAAGTCGAAAGGAAAATATCTATCATATACTCCCTCCGTCCCATTAGTAATGGGAAATTTACTGTAGATACGGGAATTAAGGAAAAGTGAATTATAGTGGAGGAAATAGTGAATTATAATGGTGTTGTGAGTATTAAAATAATGTAGGAGAGAGAATGAGTGGAGGGAATAGTAAAGATTCCTTTCCATTTTAGGAAGTTTGTGGTTTGTAATGGGACGACCAAAAAGGAAAGTTTGTGGTTTGTAATGGGACGGAGGGAGTAGATACTTGAAGTAGTAGCAATCATATTGCCCTTCTTCACCTTTTAGGCCTTCCTAGTAAGCCTTGCAACTTTGCTTCCAATGACAATCTTATTGTAATGACAGCAAATTGCATCATTTTGAGACACTTTGGGTTTAGCCTCTTCGGCTTTGACAACTTTTTGTCCTAGGTTTTGCAACCTTTGCTTTACCTACTTTTCCTTCCTTTTGAACCCCTTTCATGTGTTAACCATTAACACACTTACGAATTGCTCCTTTTTACATCTCATGCAATAAAAGTCTTCACCACAACATACATCTTTTGCCTAGCTTGCACTTGGAACATTTCCTTTGTGCGGTGCGCTAGAACAAAAGTAGTTATCATGTGCTCAAGGTTCTTCATAAGAACCTTTGAACATGGTGGCAATTACAAGGCAAGCAATATTGTCAGAATCATCAGCATGTTTCTAATGTTGCTTCCTTATTTGCCATATGCAACATTTGCACTAGGTTCAATAGGAACGGATTCGTCAAGAACGTACACATTTGCCTAAGAACAATTCTTGAGGCTTCTGATCCAATCAGAATTATTTGTATCGTTCCTTTCGAACTTTGTCCTTCAATTATCATTATGTAATGCTACTTCTACAACAAAATATACAAATTATATGAACGCATATCAATATCAACACATTTATCACTTAAGAGAAAATTATGTATTTCACAAATACTCCCACTAAATCATACACCTTCCAATGCAAATAAGCATAATATGCATTTAATGGGCTAAGATCCAACTTTAATTTAATCTCAAGTACGCTATGGCGCACCGCTCAAGATTAAACTAATTAGGTAGAAAACATCAATCATATCGTATATGACTCTTAGATCTTTTATGAGATTTATTTAAGACATCATATGTCTAAGCATATTTTAATCTCATCTTATGCCTTGGGTCCAAAACCATTTTGATAACCCAATTAAGTTCATCCACTTTAAACATATAGGAACCACCATTTCCTCATCTTGCTCGCAAACGGAATAGAATCAAAGCACCTTGCTATGGCAAGCCCACCCAAAACTATCCGTGTGGTCTCAAGTGTTTTAATCATGGATTGGCATAAAGAACTTAAAAGTTAAATGAAGGTTATTTAAAGTATATTATAAGCATATCAACAAAGATAATCATAACTGTGCACCAGGTAAGTTCCCAAGAAAATAGGTGAGCCACAAGGACTGCTTAAGTACCAAATTTTCCTTCGACAGAACTCTCTAGTATGCCTGATTATAATACCAATTTGAATGCAACATAATCAATACTTTGTATACTGATTTGTTTCTCTTAAACAATCAGACTCATAAACTGATTTGTTTCTCATAAACAATCAGATTCCTTCAAATTTTGCGTAAACTGACTTGTTTCTCATGAACAATCAGAAAACCAAAATTTAATGTTTCAACTAAACATTTAGGAAATCACAATTCAATGTTTCAACTAAGCATCCAATAAAATTCTTAACACTTAAGAACAAATAATTCATGCATCGCAACAATTAATAAAACATTTAAATTAATTAAGCATGCATAAACAATGAATTAATCTAGCATAGCCCTATAAATTCAATTTCCAGAAATTTATAGCATCCAGATTAAGACAGTAACATATCAGATTATCAACATAATCACAGATTAGCAAGAAAAATTAACAAACTGGTTCTGTCCGGGATCGGCGTGACGATTGTCGCGGGACGAGGACTACAATGTCGCACGACCTAACGAGGTCATCTCGGACGGCTCGACCAACTCGTCGCATTTGACACGAGCCGCGCCATAGATTTCCAAACTTCAATCAATTTCAATCATAAAGCAATTAAATCATATAAAACAACCTTTTTAACAGATTTAATTCAACATAATCAGAAAACGATTTACATATTGTTTCACATAAACAATCAAAATTCTACCGCATACAAAACATGCAATAAGCATATAAACGATTTATATCTTAATACTAGCATGTTAATTCAAACTTAACCATACGAACGAGGCTCTGATACCACTGTTGGGTTTTATGGGTCCATGCGCAACGGAATTAAGCATCAAATTAACACAAAACCCAAAGCCCTAAGATCCGTTCTATACGATTAAATTGAATTCCTATGAGATAGAATTTACCAACCTTAATTGCTTTCCGGTCTTGAGCTATCGAACAATTAGTCGGTGTGATTTTGAATCACAATCTTCGATCTTCAAAACCCTTTGAATCTTCGGATTGGAACTCTAGGCCTTGATCGTCATACGAGCGAAGACCCTCTAGTAATATCCACACGTTAGAATGAACCAAGAACAGTTCTTGAGAATTGCTAGATCCTTAAACTTTAGGAAGAATATTGAAAGAACTTTTGTTATGATTTTCTTGAGAAAATTCGGCTAGCTTCTAGGGTTTACATACTGCATATTTATATTACCTTAGTATTGATATTAGTTTCCTAATCATATTAGGAAACTGTCTGCCAATCCGCATCAGTCTTGTTGTGTCGCACGACCGCAAGCAGCCTATGGGCAAGTTGTGTCGCGCGGTACAACAAGTCACATCAGGAACTCTCAATCATTCTTCCTTTGGTTTAACTAATTCATTCTAGTTGTGTGTGACCCAATAGGATTATATTATGTTGGCAATGAGCTCGATCAAATCGACCCTCATAAGACATAAGCGGACTCTAGCAAGCCATTATGTCTACCCAAATAATATAACGTAAGAGTTCACGTTTCCAATGGTACACTTCCATTTCTCCCTTTGTCTCACGATGTTATATTGAACACAAGTCATGGTCTACGTCAACTTGTATTTGTTCAATGCTTTCTCGATCTTGAGTATAATGATAATCCAATCGCATTGGGGTGTGGCCACACTCTTTCATCATTATCACTCATCGAGGGGCCCAAGCAAAACATCTCTCTTTCGAGGGACAAATTCCATCTTGACTTATCATCCTTCCCATCATGAATCTGATCATGCCAAAGATAGCCTTTATAAATATCGTGTTAAGATATTGTTTGACTAAAATCAAACATGACTTTCATCATATGTAAGGTCATGATAATCTCAGGTCTAGAAGTGACCATATGAGATTTAATTATGACATTTGACCATGACATAAATCTCATACGGGTCAAGTCCAGTCATTTGTTCACTAACAAGTACCCATAATTTCAATGCGCATCTCTATGCATATAATCATCATATGATTATCCATTGACAATTATACTAATTATTCTCTTAATAATTAGGGACGGAGATTATTATAATAAATATGCAAAATGTATAATAATCTAATAATAAACTTAAACGATAAAGATGATACATAACGGCTCTCAGTTAAACATAACTAAAGCCTAGGGCATTACACCAACAAGAACGAATTGAAAATGACTAAAAGGATGAATTCTGAGGTCAGGGGACGACTCGTCCCCAGTTGGCCCAATTCGTCCCTTGTGAAGAAACGACTGTATCAGAGTGCTTGCAATAGGGGACGACTCGTCCCCTCAGGGACGACTCGTGCCCGGGGGGACGACTCGTGCCCTGGGGGACGACTCGTCTTGGTAGCGCTGTAAACCCGTTTTGCCTTGGGAAAAGGACTATTTTCCCTAAAGGTTGGGGATTTATAACAAGTATAAATAGAATCCTTTTGCCCCAGCCATATGTGACGAAAATTAGAGTTTTGAAACACTAATTGGTTGATTTTGATTACGAATCAAAGATCAAATTCCATAGATTCATTCTACCAAACAGCCATTGATTATTGAAAAGCGTTTCAATAATCGAGGATCATCTAGCAATCCAACAAGAAGTGTTCTTGGTCCGTTCGGGTGTGAATTACCGATAGAGGGTGATTACTTTATCACCAAAAGCTTGAAGATTTCAATCGTTGATTCATCACAAGGCTTAGAACAAGGAGAAGATCAAACAACCTTCATCAACGGTTTTTGAGATTCGTTTGAGATTCGCTTTTGAAGATCCGTTTTTCGAACAAACAAATCGCATTAAGATATGTAAATTCTATTTCATGTTTCTAATCTCTTCATGCTAGACGGATCTAAGGGCTATGATTTTGTTGTTGTATAAAGTTCTTCCGATGCGTTTGTAACCCCAAAACCCAACATGAAGGGGGTTGATGTTTTTTTATCAATTATATATTTACTCTTTTATTATCACTATTTTTAATTATTATTTTTTTTACATTTTTTCTTTCACGATGACATGATGATTCATGTTAGCCGACCCCAAATTATTTTAGCACTAAGACGACGTTGTTGTTGGGGAGGGGGGAGGATTTACACTACTTAAAGTACGAGATATTAAGCGACGATTTTGGGCGTACAGGTAAGTGTTTCTAGCTGAACTTGAAGAGTGTATTGTCTCTCAAGCAAGGAGACAATTGTACACTGGAACATGTTTTCGCTTTCCAATAATATATACTCCCTTCCCTTTGTCCCGAAAAGTTTGTTCCACTTTAATTTTCATGGTCAACTCAATCAAACTTTAACCATAATTTTATAAAAATCTAGATATAGCTATGCAATTCTAAAGATTGTTATTGTTTCACCATTAGCAGTACTATCAATAACAATTTTTAGAATTGCATAGAGATATCTAGATTTTCATAAGATTATTGTCAAAGTTCAATTGAGTTGACCATAAAAAGGGGGATAAACTTTTCGGGACGGAGGGAGTAGCAAATTAGCAATCATAGTAAATCGTTCAGAGAAAACAGCTAAAGAAATGCATATGTCAACCCGGTGTTGATCCACTCATACCGACTTGTACATTCGATATTTACCAAATTCTTAAAAGCGATAGTAAATTGTTAAGACAAAACATCCTGAAAAAATTGCAGATGGCAACCCGGAGCTGACCCACTCAAACTGGATGTATGCCTGATTGGCCGAGGACAAGTTTAATTAGTGGAATACAAAATACACTTCGAATTAGAAATTCTGTTTTTCCCCTGATAATAGATGAAAACTTCTTCCATAGCAAGGTCAAACAGACCCACCTACGGAGATGAAACCACTTGGGATCCACCACACAAATGGAACTGTTTTCTGCTGAGAGAATCTTGCTTGAGTTGAAACCATGGCAAGTGGGTTATTTTACCATAGGCCCAGGCTTGGCCACTACGCTAGGGCCTCGTAGATATATGAATTAGGACTTTCAACCATGGTTCATACGTTCTAACTGGCCATTTTGAACAGCTAAAAACTTAAAAATGTTATTAAAATAAGTAGAACGGTGCATGTAATTTTCTATTAACAATACAAGTATTAAGATAAATTCTGAGTATTTCTCCATCTAGGTATCAAAATTATGGCTATAATCACCATTTATATATAAAGAGCGAGGAGTTCGGACTCCTGGATTCCTATCGAAGTAAGCACCCTCCCTCCCAACTTTTTCTCATTACAAAACCTCCCCCTTAGAAATTAACTAATCTGCTATTTGCTTTTAAGTTTCTAATTTATTTTCAAAAATTGATAATGATTAATATATATATATACTAAATAATTCCATATAATAATACATTAAAAATAAAAATTATTGTGAGGACAGCTAACATGATAGATACCTGTGCATAATTAGAAGTCCGAGATTGCTGGAATGGTGTCAAAGAATTGGTCAGGCTCCTGCTATCAGCTTGTAATTCAGTCAGCTGAAAACCCAAGGGAGGCAAATCAAACATACTATAACACATGCAATGAAACATGTTTCAGAAGTTTAAAAACGAGTTTAAAGCAAACCTTAGCTTTGGACTTTGAATGAAGGGCTTTTGAATATGGAGTTCTTGGAAAATTATGAAGTCCATATTTGCCTCTTTCATTTTGTGGGGTTAAATAACCACGTGGATCCTGTACCATGGCTCCTGGCCAACATGTAGATGACTTTGTTGAAGGTGATGGAAAAAATGGCTTTGATGCAAATACATCGGTCTTTTCTTGAGATTTTACATCTTTAATACTGTAAGAACCTAGGCCTGCTTCAGATCGACTTCCCATGTAGGCTCGAGCAATATCAACTGGTGAAGCAGCAACTTCGTCGTCAATCTGCAAATGGAACAAATATCGTAAAATAAAAGGGCAAAAAGAAAAGGTATACTACTACTTCACTGGTCACTTGAGACCACTAACACAAGACATAAATTCCTGCTATTCAGCAGCTATACATCCATCAATTAAATGCATCTATGAACCCTTACCATAGAAAA
This sequence comes from Adenophora triphylla var. japonica, assembly GCA_022495995.1. NCBI lineage: Eukaryota > Viridiplantae > Streptophyta > Magnoliopsida > Asterales > Campanulaceae > Adenophora > Adenophora triphylla. Next base: position 91,653 of record JAFEMH010006929.1, read on the forward strand.
GCATCAAAAGATGCTAGCAAAAGTAACACATAATAATTATATACTCCCTCCGTCCCATAGTAAATGGCATGCTTTCCTTTTCGGTTCGTCTCAAAATAAATGTCGCATTTTATATTAGGAAAGATTCTTTGTGCAATTTTACCATTGTGCATGCAATGTACGGTTAAGTAAAGCACATTCCTAAAAAAGGTTGACAAATCGACTGTGACATTTATTTTGGGACGGAGGGAGTGTACACACACACATATATATGTGTGAATATATAGAGAAAGAGAGATCATTTTGTCTCTCTCTCTATAGCATTCACTCCAATTTGGTGTAATCATAGGTAAAAAAAAAGGAAATTTAAATCTACTCATATAAGATCTAAGATAAACGAGAATGGGGCACCCGAAACTGCAAAACCAGCTAACGCATGTCTGTATATGCATACAAAAATCTAATCAACGGACATCACAAAATTTTGAAATCAAAGTTAAGAATACAATACACCCTTCATAATCAAGGGTCAGAGGCCTTTTAATTGTCAACCCAAGTTATTGCCAAATGAATGACCTAACAACTACCTTATGCCCAGAACAGGAGGTTCCACAAGTCTTAAACACACGCAAAAAAAAAAAAAAGGATGCCGACTGAAGCCACAAACAAGAAAAGGTTCAAAAAAGATTGGTGGTAGTGGCATAGCACTCACATTTGGTTGAACACGAGGAGTTGGGGTTTCCAATAAAGCTCTGTTTTTATCCTCCTGATTCATTTCAATTGACAATTTTGGACAACTGTGCTCCAGTAGAGCCCCTTTGGCTTGCCCCCAAGAAGCCAAGCTAGGTGACTCACCAGAAGTATCAACCACCCTTGAATTCAATATCTCCGTCAAACGTTTAAGTTCATCCCTGCAGAGAAATTAAACCAGTGTTAGATAGACAAACATACTAAAAACAATTTATTGAAGCAAAATTTTCTACCTATTTGACCTACATGTTCAGATCTCAGGAAACCTTAAGAGGGTTATAGATTATGTTATCTCTTAAGCTCCTTCCCCCCCCCCCTCTCTTTCAAATCAGGTCATTAACCATAAACTTTCATGTAACTAAACCCGGCTTAATAAGAGCTAGAAATTTTCACCAAAGAATAGGAAACAACTATGATGAATTGGTGAGTGAACAAAATTCCAGTAACTATATATTACCTAGAAAATTGTTTTCCTTTCACCAGGTTCTCGATTTTGGCTAATTCAGAATCATAACTTGGTTCCCTCACATTCTCTTCTTTAGTGTCATTGTTTTCTGAGTTGTCCTTCAACCTATCCATTATGTTGCTAGGACCTGCTTCATCAATAGAACTGAATATTCCAAGCTGCATAAACACAATTCAGACATACTCAGGTTCATATGTGCTAAGAAACATTAAAAGTAGGTGATTTGTTGTTACAGTTAACGGTTCCAGGTATAACACTTAGATTCTTACATGAACCAAAAAACAGGAGAGAGTTTCAGCTTGTATCAGAAGTTAATGAGAGGTATATTATAATGACAACGAACTATACAGCTACAAACATCATCATAGCCAGTGTTAACAAAAAGCTATAATTACAAAGTTCTCCAATATTTTATTTTCAAAAGGAACGGTATAAATCGGAAGATATAAACAAGACAGATGACAGCTAGGGACAAATGTCATAAGTATAAGACTCCCAGGACACGGGGTACACGGAAAACAGGCCCAGAGTTGTGAGGAATCCCCATTAATAGCTAATTAATGGTCATAACATAGCAAAAGGGTGATGAGAATTAAGGAATAACAAGCGTACCTTTTCATCATGTTTATCATCCTTGCATGCATTTTCTGCTACCTCCGTGGCTCCATTATCTATGATCCAATAAAAAGGAATCTAATTACCCGCAGTAAAGCTAAGCATGAGATAGGTTAATTCAAAGATTCTACAGTAAATATTTATATGTGTAAACATGTACTCCCTCCGTCCCGAAAAGTTTGTCTCACTTTGACTTTCATGGTCAATTCAATCGAACTTTGACAATAATTTGATGAAAATCTAAATATCTCTATGCAATTCTAAAAGTTGTTATTGATAGTATTCCTAATGGTGAAACAATAACATTTTTTAGAATTGCATAGAGATCTACATTTTCATTAAACTATGGTCAAAGTACGATTGAGTTGACCATAAAAGTCAAAGTTGGACAGACTCCGGGACAGAGGGAGTATATATGGTATCAATCTTTACCTACAAAGGCAATAAGACAGTCCAATAGCAAATTGATGGATCATCCATGTTTAATTTGCAATGGAATATACATTCTTCACCCAAGGTTGATCCTTGATAATTGAGCAGTAAAAAAAGGCTCATCTCTAGAGAAGAACAATCCATTTTAAGTTTGATCTACTTTCAAGGATCCATACAATTCTGTCGAACTACAATCTCCACATCTTACCTAAAAGCCTCAATTAAAAAAATCTCTACCGGTTCCTTCTTCTAGAATCCAGTTAGTATTATTGTATAAAACTCAAAGGGACAGTCAGTTAAATGAATTCCAACGATCAAGTTCTCCACAACAGCATTCCCAGTCATGACATGGTGTTACAAAGTACATCATTGTGTCAACATAACAAGATCACTGGTCCTTATTGGGCGTCTTAACACATAATGCTAAATTTCTTTCACCTGTTCTGCTAATTACCACTAAAGCTAGTTCTTTTGGTATGGAAGTACTAACTTCTTTAACTACAAATCTTAGAACAACCACAAAGAAATGCGACAAAAGCATTGTCGGTAGCTTGCTTTATTCTAATTTTTAAAGGGAGGTTTGCAAATTTTATTTTATTTACTAATTCACTTTGTTTTTTCTCTTTACTTTGGGCCCTTTTGTCATTTGATGTTTTAGTTATCTCTTAAGTTCATCTCCGGGTATGGAATTATGCATTTGAAATTATATCTTAGAATTCACTTATTTACACGCTTTTAAACGACTACTTGTTACATCACGTGTTTTTTGTCTTATAATTCTCACTTTGGGGGTGTTTTAATTGTGTTAAGTTGCTATTACATAGGGAATAGTGAACTTTATTTAATGCAAAATTCTTGTTCTTAACATGCTTAAGCTTGGTTTAATATATTTTACACATTGGTTTCAAAAAAATAATTACATGTATATTATTTTACTATTTCATTTGTTCTATTTTACCGCCTTTCAACCGCCTCGCCATTTGCCTTTTTTAGGAATCATTCGCCCGCGCCTTTAACAACTAGGTGTCCAACTCAACGGGGTTATCACGTACAAAGTTCTCAATCACTGATCGGAGTAATTAGTGCAATGCGAGGGTGCTTTCTTAACTAACAGAAACCTAATTCCAGGACTTAAGATCTTATGAATTTCTCGCACCTCCACTGTTGGAAAAGGAAAAGTAGCTTACTTAATCAAACAAAAATTCATGTATTGAAGTACACCAACCACTCTTATAATAGTACATTTATTTAGCATCCAATAATTCCAAGCATCACAAAGTTTTTCATGCATGATCAAAATTATCCTTGTCTGCTAGACTTCACATACACTTGTCTCTACTAACTGATAATCTCATGCATTGCCTCACTAATCTCCAACTCAGTAATCATGGTACCAATTTAATTAAAAAATACTCTCTTTAAAAACAGCTTTTTCAAGCACAGAAATCAGTTGAGTCCATTGTTTATAATGCACAATTGAAGATGATTCATATGAATCGTGATAACTTACAGATTTAAGCTCACAAGTAAAAAAAAAATATCAATCAATTAAATGAAAAAAGCAGCCACACATGGAAACCCTAATTTCAATTCACACGTTTGCTAGCGTTTGGGATGGGACTCACCGTGATCACTGGTGGTGGGAGGGAGGATGCCGGACAACTCAGAATCTGATTTGTAGAAGTACGATGGAATTAATTTGGTGGCACCGCCGGCAATGAGGCGGTAAGCCGGATTAACTAACTTGGATAGCCAGCCACTCTCTTGCCTTTGGGTGGATTGATTAGTAGCTGGTGGTCGGGCGTACGGCGTAGCAACTTGTTTCTTTCTTGCCGGCGGTTTTCTGAACTTGCCTCCGGCGCCTCTCTCCCCTTCCATGTAATATGCCGACGACTTATCACGGTCGCCCTCCATCTCTCGAGGTTGTATTCAGACGAGCGTTAAGACCCAAGTGAGACAATTTGACCCATGTTCTGTGGCCCCGTAATTAATTTTACTTCTACCATTCATTTCCAACGAAATGTTACTCCATGACACTTTAAAAGTTATACTCTGCTCAATTATATTTAGGGATGGGCTTTTGCCCCATTTTTTTAAAAATGATTTCATTTTAAAATTATAATTATCAAAATAACTCATATTTAAAATTATTTTTCAAAATAATCATCTTTTTAAAATTCGCTACATGATGTAGCGAGTTCAACATTTGAAACTCGATACACCATCATGTAGCGAGTTTAGTAGAACGTTGATTTAAGCGTTGGATAAATTAACTGTATTAACACAGTCAAACTCGCTATACCATGTATCGAATTCACGAGTACACAGAACTCGCCACATGTTATAGCGAGTCTTCAAAAATCAAATCTCCTTTATAGCGACTTACAGTCTGTAAAAAAACAAAAAAAAAACCTAAGTGTTGGCCGCCGATTAGAAGGGAAAAGAAGGAGAAATATTGTCATTATTATTTTCATCAAATCAAAGCTTATCATCCCAAAATTTTGTTATTATAAGTTTACATTCAAGTTTTTTACTTCATTTGTGTGTTGATTTTGCTTTGATTTGAGCACTTGTTTACTTGAAAATTAGGTTTATTCAACTCAATTGTTGGTATATTTTAAACTCAATTGTTGGTATATTTTGATTTGAGTTATTGTACATGTTGATATTGAATTCACTTAGTGTTGTTATTGAACACAATTGTTGGTATATTTGAACTCAATTGTTGGTATATTTGAACTCAATTGTCGTATATTTGAAATTTTGGGGTTTTGAACTCAGTTTGTGGACTATTTTGAACTCAATTATTAGTATATTTGTTATTTCATTTAGAAGTATTTGCTATTGATGTTTCAAAGTCTCTATATTTATATATGTATTTATTTGATATTGAAATTGGGTTTCTTTTGTTGAAACAGATGAATACCTTCATTGATCCTGGGTCTATCGATAACTCTGTTTTGACTGCACATTAGGGCCATAGAGCTGGTTTTATTTGGGACGTACAGCAGGTTGATAGTCCGCTTTCATTTCGTCGTGGTCTAACATTGCCGGATAGACTAGCGCCGAGGATATTGTCGAGATTAGCCGAGAGTGGCTTTAGTGGGGTTCATTATATCACTACAAGAAAAATAGCCTTTTGTGACTGCTTTCTGTGATGGCTAAAAAAAGCAGTCTCCATAGACCAGATAAGGAGACGAAAATAAAAAGCAATCACGTTACCTTAAGGAGATGGCAGTACAATCACATGTGCAATCACGTTTGGTATTTTCGTCCGAAGCGCCAATGCAGGAAACAGGAGGGAATATGCAAAATCAAACGTGATCGCTTTTTTAAAACTGTGATGACTTTTGCAATCACGTTTGATTAATTATATAATTTAATCAATATAAATACATGAAAAAAGTAATTTTAATAAAAGGCAACGGACAATGCAATCACGTAATACCTTAAATGATATAAAAAATAAATAAATAAATAAATTTGAGATACCTAAATAAATCAAGGCGCCTCTCTCTCTATCCGCTTTCTCTCTCTATCCGCTCTCTCCCTCTCTGCTCCCCGCTCTGCCTCTCTCCGCTCCAGTAGTCTCTCCCGCTCCGGTCGTCTCTCCGCTCAGCCTCTCTCCGCTCCGGTCGTCTCTCCCTCCGGTCGTCTCTCGGCTCGTCGTCTCTCTCTCTCCGCTCGTCGTCTCTCTCGCCGATCCGAGCCATTGTAAGTACCCAAATTCGGATCGTCAAAATCCGTTAAAAGTTAACCGGAATCCGTTAACTGGCCCTTTCCAAGTTAACCGGAACCCGTTAAGCTCCCCGTTCTCGAGCCAACGAGACATCCCGGGACTGCCCCGTGCATCCCGACGTCAAAGCGTACTCAACGCACGTTATCACATGTAAAAGTACAAGCTTTCCCCGAAAAACGCACTTTTCGGGGTCTTCCGGGATTCGATTTGCTGTTTTCGAGCGTCCCGACCTTCCGGAGGTCATAACTCCCTCATACGAACTCCGTTTTGGGCCCACCACATATCAAATCGAACGCGAGAACAATATCTACACATTTAGCTAGTTCAATCAAGAAAAATAGCCAATTTCAGGAACTCTCCGGCCGGACTCTTTTGCAGGTTAAGTCAAACCGTGTCAAACTCAAGGTCAAATGACCAAAATGTCCCCAAACTCAGGTATAGTCCGGCCGGACTCTTTTACAAAACCCACCAGGCTAAGCAAAGTGACCTCCTTTTCCAAGTTTCCTCCTCCCAAAACCTCCTATAAATACTACCCCTCCCTTCATATTTTCTACACCTTTCTCTCCTCTCTTCACCCCAAGCAACAAAACGCTTGTCTTCTTCCGCTCTTCGGGGGCCCTCGTGCTACTCGTCGACTGAATTCTCTACTCTTCGGGGGCCCTCGTGCTACTCGTCGGTAGATTCTGATCGTAGGCTAAACCGACACAAGTCGAGACGCTGCCCAAATCCCTAGGTTTCTAAGCACCAAATAAAAGGGGAAACTCTGCCCAAACACTTTCGAAACACCTTTCAAACACCTTTTCATATCCCGTATATGTCTTCCCGAGCCAAAGAGTCAACACCAAATTTGGTAAACTCTCACTCTCAAAATATAGACGTACCGTCTTCTACGGGGTCCGATACGTTTTAGTCTAAGATCCTCTTCTCTTCCCGTAAGAGAAGTAATCTCGGGTTAAAACGGCGTTCCGGCCCCGTTCCGTTAATTTTATGTCATTTACAAATTCCGGATCGTTTGATCCGTCGATCGTCATTTACTTTTATGTCATTTACAAATTTCGGATCGTTTGATCCGTCGATCGTCATTTACTTTTATGTCATTTACAATTTCGGATCGTTTGATCCGTTGATCGTCATTTACTTCACGCAACTTTACAATTCTGAACCGTTTGGTTCGTTGATCGCAACTTTACAATTCCGGGTCGTTTGATTCCGTCGATACCGCACTTTAAATACTGTCATTTAACAAGTCCGAGCCGTTTGGATCGTGATAATATTTACTTATCAAAGTCCGAGTCGCAAAACGATTTGTTGATCGCATCTCATTTAATGCTTTTTTCCCGTAAAATCGCTAACAATGTAATGCCCGGTTCAAAACCAAAAGTTCGTCATTCGAACTCCTTTTCAAACTCAAAACCGACGTTTGACATTCAAACGCTCATTTCCGTCTCAAAACCGACGTTTGACACGCAAACGCTCATTTCCGTCTCAAAACTGACGTTTGACATTCAAACGCTCTTTTCCATCTCAAAACCGACGTTTGTCATTCAAACGCTCGCCTTTTCCAAAAAGAATCACATAATCAAAGTTTGACATTCAAACCAAGATTAAGCTTGTCATTCAAGCCCCCATTTTCAAAATGCAAACACACACACACACGCACACATTTTTGAGAAAGGTAGAAAGACTCGTCATACGAGGCGTTTCGGGTGATCTCAAAATACTCTTCCCGAAACGTAACGTGACCTCCGAACCTAACAATCTCTGGTACTCAAAAAAACTTTTTACTCATTTTTGCTACCAATAAAAAAGACACCCCTTTCAAATCCTTTTCCTAAGTTTTTGCTACCAATAAAAACGACACCATTTTCAACCAAAAGCTGTTTTTCAACGTTTGGGCTCAAAATACAAAACCGCGTGGCGACTCCTCTCCTTCCCGAAAGCGAGGTCTCAGACACCAACCCTCCGTGAAAGACAACCGCCTTTCGCCGGGCGCGAAATTCGGGTAATTTCAGTTGGCGACTCCGCTGGGGACGTAACATGTTTTTCAAAACTGCCTTTGTTTTAAAAACATTTTGTGGGTCAAACTTTCGTTTACCCTTCCTCGTTTTTATGTGCGTGTGTTACTATAAACCTCGAACGGTTTTTTTCAAAAGGTGTTGCATTATCGTCTCTTTCAAAAATCATAACATGTTCGTGCATTCCCGTTCATACTTGATTTTCATGCTACATTTTGAACTGCGCATAAAATTCTTTAAGACACATTCTGAAAAATCTCTGTTTTACTCAGAAAAAGAATTTTAGTGACCGCACACTACTCGCACTTGCTGCCTCGGTACACCGCACTTCACGTGCACTTGCTGCCTTGGTACACTGCACACTACGACCCGTAACCTGGGATGACCGTTCAGTTGCAGCTCGGTTGGTCTGCCAGACACCTTTCGAGCGCGCACGGGGTCGTCCCAAACAGCCCATCCTAGCCCGTGTAAGCCATGCACTCTTTGTGTCACACTTAGTCCAAGACCCCGGTTGGTTTTTGGCTTAGTACGTGTCATAAAGCCCAAGTGTATGTTTTTACGCCGGGTTCCATTACGAGTCAAGCTCGAAAGACTAAGACCGAAGGTCATTCCCGACCCGAATTCTTGAGCTTTTCAGCCTTGACTTTGACGCGGAGCTCTGCTGAAAAATATACCCGAAGGTTCAATGTGACACCGTGTCACCAAACCCTCACCGTATGCACCGTGCCAGCCACAACTTGGCCAATGCCAGAAGCTAAGGCCCCTCGCGCAAGTGAGTCAGGAGAGGTCATACCGAAATTTTGACACGATCCCCGCCTTAACATAAGGACGTTGACTTCGATCGTGGCCCGTGCGTCACATACGTTGGAAGTTTGCGTTATCAGCTAGCCTTAAGTTCACTTTTTCCCTTGTCGGTGGAACTCGCTTGCCTTGTAGGACCCTCGCTCGGGATTGTCCATCCCGAGAAGATGATCTACAAATAAAAACGAGGGGCTTATAAACGTAGTGATGAGATCCACTGATTCAAGCCCTAGGTTAGTTGCGAAAAAGAAGAGCAATCTTTTCCAACCATTTAGGACTTTGAGAAATACATGTTTTCAGTAAACTTAAACATTTAATAGAATAACAATTGCATGGTCCAAATTCTTAGACCCAGTCGTGACCTTAGCGGTCCAATTCTCAAATCGCGACCTTCGCGGTCCAATCCTCAATCGCGACCCTCAAGGTCCGATTTCAAATCTCAAATCTCGACCCTCCCGGTCCACTCCTCAATCGCGACCCCCACGGTCCGATTTCAAATCTCAAGTCGCGACCTTAGCGGTCCAATCCTTAATCGCCACCTTTCTCGGTCCGATTCTCAAATAGTGACCTTCGCGGTCCAACTCTCAATCGCGACCTTCCTCGGTCCGATATCTCATATCTCGACCTTGGCGGTCCAACTCTCAATCGCGACCTTCCTCGGTCCGATATTTCATGTCTCGACCCCTCGCGGTCCGATATCTCATATCTCGACCTTCGCGGTCCAACTCTCAATCGCGAACTTTCTCGGTCCGATATATCATATCTCGACCCCTCGCGGTCTAACTCTCAATCAAGACCTTTCTCGGTCTGATATCTCATATCTCGACCCCTCGCGGTCCAATCCTTAATCGCGACCTTCCTCGCGGTCCGATATCTCATATCTTGACCCCTCGCGGTCCAATCCTTAATTGCGACCTTCCTCGGTCCGATATCTCATATCTCGACCCTTCGCGGTCCAACTCTCAATCGCGACCTTCCTCGGTCCGATATCTCATATCTCGACCCCTCGCGGTCCAACTCTCAATCGTGACCTTCGCGGTCCACTCCTCAATCGCGACCCCCACGGTCCGATTTCAAATCTCAAATCGCGACCTTCGCGGTCCAATCCTCAATCGTGACCCTCACGGTCCGATTCTAAATCTCAAATCGCGACCTTCGCGGTCCAATCCTCAATCGTGACCCTCACGGTCCGATTCCAACTCTCAATAGTGACCTTCGCGGTCCACTCCTCAATCGCGACCCCCACGGTCCAATTTCAAATCTCAAATCGCGACCCTCGCGATCCTACTCTCAATCGCGACCCTCACGATCCGATTTCAAATCTCAAATCGTGACCTTCGCGGTCCAACCCTCAATCGCGACCTTCCTCGGTCTGATATCTCATATCTCGACCCCTCGCGGTCCAACTCTCAATCGCGACCTTCCTCGGTCCGATATCTCATGTCTCGACCCCTCGCGGTCCAACTCCCAATTGCGACCTTCCTCGGTCCGATATCTCATGCCTCGACCCCTCGCGGTCCAACTCTCAATCGCGACCTTCCTCGGTCCGATATCTCATGTCTCGACCCCTCGCGGTCCGAATCTCACCGCGACCTTCCTCGGTCCGATATCTCATGTCTCGACCCTCGCGGTCCAACTCTCAACTTTCCGTCCGAGCCTTCCTCGGTCCAGATATCTCTCATGTCTCGACCTTCTCGGTCCGCATGTCTCACTCTCGATCGCGGCCTTCCTCGGTCCGATATCTCATACTCGACCCTCGCGATCCAACTCCCATCGCGACCTTCCTCGGTCCGATATCTCATATCTCGACTCGCGGTCCAAACTCTCAATCGCGACCTTCCTCGGTTCCGATATCTCATATCTCACTCCTCGCGGTCCAACTCTCAATCGCGACCTTTCTCGGTCCGATATCTCATATCTCACTCTCGCGTTGACTCTCAATCGCGACCTTCCTCGAGTCCGATATCTCATATCTCGACCCTCGCGGTCCAATCCCAATCGCGACCTTCCTCGGTCCGATACCATATTCGACCCCTCGCGGTGTCCTCAATCGCGAGTCGATATCTCATATCTCAGGTCCAACTCTCCGCGACCTTCCTGGTCCGATATCTCATCACCCCTTGCGGTCCAACGCGACCTTCCTCGGTCTGATATCTCATATCTCGACCCCTCGCGGTCCAGCTCTCAATCGCGACCTTCCTCGGTCCGATATCACCTCATATCTCGACTTCGCGGTCCAATCTCTCAATCGCGACCTGGATTTTCCTCTCGATTTTTCGAGCCGCGGACTCTCAAATAGCGTGCCTTCCTCGGTCCAATGTCTGTTCTCGACCTTAGCGGTCCCAGCTCTCAAATCGCGACCTTCCTCGGTCCGATATCTCGCGTATCTCTGCCTTCGCGGTCCCATCTCAAATCGCGACCTTTCTCGGTCGATTCTCGAGTCGTGACCTTAGCGGTCCAATCTCATCAGTCGTGACTCTTCCTCGGGCCCGATCCTGATGTGACTCAGCGGTCCAATCCTCACGAGGCCATTTCTCGGTCCGATTCCCAAAGTCGTGACCTTAGCGGTCCAATCCTCAAATCGCGACCTTCCTCAGTCCGATTCTCAAATTCGTGACCTTAGCGGTCCAATCCTCAAATCGCGACCCCTCGCGGTCCAATCCTCAAATCACGACCTTCCTCGGTCCGATTCTCAAATTCGTGACCTTAGCGGTCCAATCCTCGAATCTCGACCTTCGCGGTCCAATCCTCAATCAAGACCTTAGCGGTCTAATTCTCAAATCCCGACCTTCGCGGTCCGATCTCCGATCTCCAATCGACACCTCGCGTTCCAACTCAATCGAGCCCCCGCCGGTCCGAATCCCTTACTCACGGCCTGCAGATTTCAAATCTCAAATCGCGACCCAGCGGTCCAATCCTCAAATCGAGACCTTCGCGGTCCAACCCTCAATCGAGACCCTCACGGTCTAATTTCAAATCTCGAATCTCGACCTTCGCGGTCCAATCCTCAACCGACCCCTCGCGGTCCAACCCCCAATCGCGACCTTCCTCGGTCCGATCTCTAATCGAGACCTTAGCGGTCCAATCCTCAAATCCCTACCTTCGCGGTCCGATCTCCGATCTCCAATCTCGACCTTCGCGGTCCAATCCTCAATCGACCCCTCGCGGTCCAACCCTCAATCGCGACCTTCCTCGGTCCGATCTCTAATCGAGACCTTCGCGGTCCGATCTCAAGTTGTCGATCCCGACCTTCGCGGTCCGATCTCCGATCTCCAATCGAGACCCTCACGGTCTGATCTCAAGTATCCTATCGAGACCCTCACGGTCCGATTTCAAATCTCAAATCTCGACCTTCGCGGTCCAACCCTCAAGAGACCCTCACGGTCCGATTTCAAATCTCGACCTTCGCGGTCCAACCCTCAATCGCGACCCTCACGGTCCGATTTCAAATCTCAAATCGCGACCTTCGCGGTCCAATCCTCAATAGAGACCTTCGCGGTCCGATTTCAAATAGTCGATCCCGACCTTCGCGGTACGATCTCCGATCTCCAATCGAGACCCTCACGGTCAAATCTCGATCCCGACCTTCGCGGTCCGTTCTCCGATCTCCAATCGAGACCTTCGTGATCCGATCTAAAATAGCCGATCCCGACCTTCGCGGTCTGATCCCAAAAGTCAATCCCGACCTTCGTGGTCCGATCTTCGATCTCCAATCCCGACCTTAGTGGTCCGATCTCAAATAGCTGATCCCAACCTTCGCGGTCCGATTCCAAAAGTCTATCCCGACCTTCGCGGTCCAATCTTCGATCTCCAATCCCGACCTTCGCGGTCCGATCTCAAAAGTCGATCCCGACCTTCGCGGTCCGATCTCCACTCTCCTATCGAGACCTTCGCGGTCAAATCTCAAAAGTCGATCCCGACCTTCGCGGTCCGATCTCCACTCTCCTATCGAGACCTTCGCGGTCCGATCTCAAAAAAGTCGATCCCGACCTTCGCGGTCCGATCTCCAATCGAGACCTTCGCAGTCCGATCTTAAATAGTTGTTCCCGACCTTCGCGGTCCGATCACCGATCTCCAATCGAGACCTTCGCGGTCCGATCTCGAATAGTCGATCCCGACCTTCGAGTTCCGATCTCCGATCTCCAATCGAGACCTTCGCGGTCCGATTTCAAATAGTCGATCCCGACCTTCGCGGTCCGATCTCCGATCTCCAATCGAGACCTTCGCGATCCGATCTCAAATAGTCAATCCCGACCTTCGCGGTCCGATCTCCGATCTCCAATCGAGACCTTCGGTCCGATTTCAAATAGTCGATCCCGACTGCGGTCCGATCTCCGATCTCCAATCGAGACCTTCGCGATCCGATCTCAAATAGTCAATCCCGATCTTTGCGGTCCGATCTCCAATCTCCAATCGAGACCTTCGCGGTCCGATCTCCGATCTCCAATCGAGACCTTCGCGGTCCAATCTCAAATAGTCGATCCCGACCTTCGCGGTCCGATCTCCGATCTCCAATCGAGACCCTCACGGTCCGATCTCAAATAGTCGATCCCGACCTTCGCGGTCCGATCTCCGATCTCCAATCGAGACCTTCGCGGTCCAATCTCAAAAGTTAATCCCGACCTTCGCAGTCCGATCTCCGATCTCCAATCGAGACCTTCGCGGTCCAATCTCAAAAGTTAATCCCGACCTTCGCAGTCCGATCTCCGATCTCCAATCGAGTCCTTCGCGGTCCGATCTCAAATATTCAATCCCAACCTTTCACGGTCAAAACTTTAAATCTTGACCATTCACGGTCCAATTTTCGATCTCAACCTTTCAAAGTCCAATCTTTTTCGACCAGTGAGGATCATTAGAAAGCGTGTTTTAAAGTAGTAAATACACATCGCACGAGCCTTAAAGCCTTGAGCCAAATACCCCTTCCGAAAACTAAGCCATACCTTTCATTTCAAGTGCCAAATGTGAAATGTGAGAGTGGTTCAAAATTCCGGGGTCGGCCGCCTCACCAGGGATTATGATTGACAAGTGCGTATCGCTTTCCTCGGTTTCCTCAGCTTCCTCGGGGCCCGGACTCTCCATCATGTCGACTACTGAGAAATTGTGACGGAATGGAACCCGCCACCGTAGAATGATATGACATCGAAGAAGCCATCAGCTGTAGAGGTTCACAAAAAAGCGCAGAAAGAAGATCAGCAGAGATTTCATGGTACAACGGCGAATGAGCGAGGTATAGCAGCCTATCCCCCGGCCATACTAGTACTTTTGTTACGATCGAGGACGACGAGGCCCTCCCGATCAACTCCTCAAACCTTGACCAGGTTCCTCCCCCGCCAACTTGCGGGATTCCTTCGAACCATGGAAACAACCCACGGGCTGCAGCCTGCATCTCGCCACCTCTCACCAAGCACCTGTCATATCACGGCCAAGCCAATAATACCCCTTTCACTCCTTCCAGACCAGCCGTAGCGCTGGACCATCTCAAACGGATCCCAATATTCCTCAAAATCCTCCCGTGTTCACTTCCTTCTCTCAATATGCCCAGAATTCACCAGGTTTCCCCACGCATAACGCTTCAACCCATTACTTGATTGACGCTCTGCATTCGTTCGGCTACTTTATGGCCTCAAATCCCTCAATTCTCGCAATATCCACTAAATTATACTCTATTCCCTCAAACCCGTTTGTCGCAACCATATCATGGTTCCACTCCAACCGTGGACCTTTGGTTACGGGTTCCACAGCCCAGAGGTTTCTATCGACCCGCATGTGGTTATGCGGCGAGAACGGAAGGCAAACAAAAGCTTACTACGGAAGAATTTTACAAGGCATGAGCCGAAGTTTTCTGAATCTGAAGTCACCGCCCGAGGATGAGCAAATGAGCCTTCGAGTCATGTTTGGAGCCATCACCGCAGAAAAGCATTAGTCGGCCATCGCCTGCCTTGATCTCCGATCCATGGTCAATACGGGTCCACTCATCCGAGAAAAGACCAGGAAGGAAAAGCTTAGCCACAAGCACGAGCCATCTTACCGGTATAGAGCAAAGCACACCGTATTCATCTTACGCACCGGCCCCAGGCAAAGGAAAAGACACCACTTGTCAGCCACCTCCGGTGCAGTGGAGATCAGTCAAGCAATGAGGACACGGCCTGCAAAGCAACGACTCTTCCAAGAAACGGCTCCTCCCAAGTCGCTTCACAAGACTAGACATGCCTCTAAGCAAGATGTTAGAGCTGATCCCAAAATAAGACCTACTCAACCCGTGGAGGACTACAAGCCAAAGAATCCACATCCAACCTTGCAGCGGGAGCAAATCTTGCGCCTTCCACCGGATGTACGGGCACAATAGCGATAATGCCTTCTCGGTCAACGGTGGAGATCCAAAATCGGATAGAAGACTAAAGCTCAAGCATCCTGGCGGTTCGGCAAGAACAAAGGAAAGCGGCTAGAGTAGGGGCTACCTATCCCCGAGATCGTCAATTGTCTTTTGTTGTCAACCTTCGTAGGTTCTAGTACTTTCCTCATTCAATCAAGTCCGCCTCGGACATTGTAGTTAATCTTAAATTTTCTATAAATAAGTGTCTTTTTTCTTCTTGCTAGACTTGAGACATTATTTGCACACCTACATTACAACTAATGAAATGATTATATCCTAAATGATCACTTGCATTGCTCAACACATAAACTCAGAAATAACTAATGTTCTCATTAAGTCGGTGCACAGAGGAAACTGTTGACTGTGCCACTCCTCATACACATTCCTTACCTCATAAAGGCCTCCATCAAGCCATACAAGCTTTCCAAAACACATATCCCCACCAGTCACCTTGACCAAGTCGCAACGGGCGGCAACATCAAGGAACAACAAAAGGTCACTCAACATCGGAAGATTGGACCCCATGTCTGACAGACGACCCTGAGACTCGCTCTTCCGCCCTCGGTGTGCTTCGCCAGTCGAGAAAGTTCGCGCAGTGAGAGCTATGCGCTTCGTCTCAAGAGACTTCAAAAAAAAAAAGAAAAAAAAAAGAGAAAAGTTCAAACAAGAACTTCAAAAAAAAAAAAAAGAGAAAAGTTCAAACAAGAACTTCAAAAAAAAGTGAGGCCAAGGACTCCAGCACTCGCCCAGGAAAAGCTTGATGATGGGGAACTGACGAACAAAGGATTAAAGTTCGAAGAATGGAGGTTATCGATAACAATGGAGCCGGTCAAATTGCAAACTGGCCAAAAACCACATCTTAAGCCCTTAGCTACATTCGAATTCTTTCTCCCTGTGAAAGACGCTGATCAAGAAGCATAATGGAATCACGGAAGAAGCCCGTCAACAAATGACTTTTCAAGGAATCACCTCGGAGGTCCGTACACTCATCATCCAAACTTCCCATCCGAACCTTTGCACCAAAAGGACCACAAATGTTCATACCCTATTTCCCAAAGCCAAAACAGACGGTTCGGCGTAACTACGACGCACCTGAGCTCCTTAAGCACTTTGAGCTATGAGGAACGTAGGCAAACAGACAATGATTCGGTCATAAACACATACAAATCCCATAAATCTTTGCCCGGTCTCATCAATGACCTCGGCTATACACGTACCTTTCTTACACACAACCAACTTTGATCCAGACATCGGCTGAAGCTTTCTTCTCACTGGTTAATCAAGACATTTTGTTCATATCGGGATTGAATGGTTGAACAAGCGGCTTGAACATTAACAAAGGGTTTAAAAGCAATCTTGTAATCATGATGGATAAAAACATGTTTTCGGTATGTTCATCGACCAAGAGTCTTTTTTTTCTACGATAATAGGAAAAAATAGAGCTAAACACGCTCTTCTGTCACAGAAGAGCTTCCATACACTCCAAAC